>CM038681.1:143778725-143963710 GCA_021605205.1 Aegilops longissima
CGTTAGATCGGCATCCGAGCGTTGTTAGTTTTGCCATGTCATTTAATGAACAGCCACTCCTCCTACACACAAATCTTCCATGTGAGTGTTAGCAACTGCCGCATGCTCCCTCCGTTCCAAAATGCGGTGCATATAGCTTTATTGAAAATTCGAACCTCGCAAACTTTTACCGAGTTTTCATGTACCAAATTGCACATGTAGAATACCATGTATATATCATTTCATTCATCTTGAGAGGTAACTATAAAGATGGGTGAGAGTCTACAAAGAAAGACCATCGTATCACCCGCAGCAATTTCAAGCATCCTTTAGTGTCGAGGAATATCATAGGAACTCTATATGATATGATTTTTATAGGATTTTTTCCTTTAGAGCCAATTGGTTCATAGGAATAGATTCATATACTCCACATTTCAAAGGAAATAAACATGATATCATTTCTATAGCTTTGGAGCCACTGAAGGAAATATGCCCTAGAGGCAATAATAAAGTTATTATTTATTTCCTTATATCATGATAAATGTTTATTATTCATGCTAGAATTGTATTAACCGGAAACATAATACATGTGTGAATACATAAACCTCTGAGTGTCACTAGTATGCCTCTACTTGACTAGCTCGTTAATCAAAGATGGTTATGTTTCCTAACCATGAACAAGGAGTTGTTATTTGATTAATGGGATCACATCATTGGTTGAATGATCTGATTGACATGACCCATTCCATTAGCATAGCACCTGATCGTATAGTTTGTTGCTAGTGCTTTTCTTCATGACTTATACATGTTCCTATGACTATGAGATTATGCAACTCCCGTTTGCCGAGGAACACTTTGGGTGCTACCAAGCGTCTGGCGTAAGCGGGTGATTATAAAGGTACATTACAGGTGTCTCGAAGGTACATGTTGGGTTGGCATATTTGAGATTAGGATTTGTCACTCCGATTGTCGGAGAGGTATCTCTGGGCCCTCTCGGTAATGCACATCACATAAGCCTTGCAAGCATTGCAACTAAATGTGTTAGTTGTGAGATGATGTATTACGGGCGAGAAAAGAGACTTGCGATGTGAGATTGAACTAGGTATTGGATACCGGCGATCGAATCTCGGGCAAATAACATACCGATGACAAAGGGAACAACGTATGTTGTTATGCGATGCGACCGATAAAGATCTTACGTAGAATATGTAGGAACCAATATGGGCATCCAGGTCCGCTATTGGTTATTGACCGAGAGGTGTCTCGGTCATGTCTACATAGTTCTCGAACCGTAGGGTCCGCCGCAACAACGTTCGATGGCGGTTATTATGAGTTTATATGATATTGATGTACGAAGGTTGTTGAGTCCGGATGAGATCACGGACATGACGAGGAGTCTCGAAATGGTCGAGACATAAAGATTGATATATTGGAAGCCTATGTTTGGACTCGGAATCACTCCGGGTGAAATTGGGAATTTTGCAGATGCAGGGGATTACGGAACCTCCGGAAGTCAATGGGCCTTGATGGGCCTTAGTGGGAAAGAGAAAGGGGCCATATGCTGGCGCAGCCTTCCCCTTCCTAGTCCTATTAGGATTAGGAGAAGGGGTGGCGCCTCTCTCCCTCTCCCTTGGTCAAACCCTAGTTGGACTAGGATTTGGGGGAATCCTACTCCTAGTAGGAGTAGGACACCCTGGCGCCTCCCTCCTGGCCGGCCAGCCCTCCCTTCCCTCCTTTATATCTGAGGCAGGGGCACCCCATGACACACAAGTTGATCATTGAGATCGTTCCTTAGCGTGTGCGGTGCCCCTTCCACCAAACTACACCTCGAATATACCGTTGCGGAGCTTAAGCGAAGCCCTGCGCGGTGGAACATCATCATCGTCACCACGCCCGTCGTCTTGTGAAACTCTCCCTCAACACTCGGCTGGATCGGAGTTGAGGGGCGTCATCGAGCTGAGCGTGTGCAGAACTCGGAGGTGCCGTGCGTTCGGTACTTGGATCGGTTGGATCGGGAAGAAATCGACTACTTCCTCTCGTTGCGTCAACGCTTCCGTTGCTGGTCTCTGAGTGCGTAGACAACACTCTCATCTCGTTGTTATGCATCACCATGGTCTTGCGTGATCGTAGGAAAATTTTGAAATTACTCGTTCCCCAGCAGTGGCATCGAGCCTGGTTTTATCGTTGATGTCATATGCGAGTAGAACACAAGTGAGTTGTGGGCGATACAAGTCATACTACCTACCAGCATGTCATACTTTGGTTCAGCGGTATTGTGAGATGAAGCGGCCGGACCGACATTACAGCGTGCGCTTCTGCGAGACTGGTTTCACCGCTGTGAGCTTTTCGTTGCTTAAAGGTGGTGGCGGGTGTCTGTCTCTCTCACTTTAGTTGAATCGAGTGTAGCTCGCCCGGTCCTTGAGAAGGTTAAGCGGAGTCTATTTGTGAAATATCGTTGTGGTTTTGATGCGTAGGTAAAACGGTTCTTGCTCAGCCCGTAGCAGCCACGTAAAACTTGCAACAACAAAGTAGAGGACGTCTAACTTGTTTTGCAGGGCATGTTGTGATGTGATATGGTCAAGGCGTGATGCTATATTTTATTGTATGAGATGATCATGTTTTGTAACGAGTTATCGACAATGGCAGGAGCCATATGGTTGTCGCTTTATTGTATGAAATGCAAGCGCCATGTAATTGCTTTACTTTATCACTAAGGAGTAGCGATAGTCGTAGAAGCAATAGTTGGCGAGGCGACAACGATGCTACGATGGAGATCAAGGTGTCGCGCGGTGGCGATGGTGATCATGGCGGTGCCGGAGATGGAATCACAAGCACAAGATGATGATGGCCATATCATATCACTTATATTGATTGCATGTGATGTTAATCCTTTATGCATCTTATTTTGCTTTGATTGCGGTAGCATTATAAGATGATCCCTTACTAAATTATCAAGAAGTGTTCTCCTGAGTATGCACCGTTGCGAAAGTTCTTCGTCTTTGAGACACCACGTGATGATCGGGTGTGATAGGCTCTACGTTCAAATACAGCGGGTGCAAAACAGTTGCACGCATGAGAATACTCAGGTTATACTTGACGAGCTATGCATATAAGATATGACCTCGGAACACGGAGACCGAAAGGTCGGCGTGAATCATATAGTAGATATGATCAACATATTGATGTTCACCATTGAAACTACTCCATCACGTGATGATCGGTCATGGTGTAGTTGATATGGATCACGCAATCACTTAGAGAATTGGAGGATATTTTTCTAAGTGGGAGTTCTTAAGTAATATGATTAATTGAACTTAAATTTATCATGAACTTAGTACTGATAGTATCTTGCTTGTCTATGATGTGTAGATAGATGGCTCGTCTTTGTTGTTCCGTTGAATTTTAATGCGTTCCTTGAGAAAGCAAAGTTGAAAGATGATGGCAGCAATTACGGACTGGGTCCGTAACGAGGATTATCCTTATTGCTGCACGGAAGAATTACGTCTGGAAGCACCGTTAGGTGCCGGGCCTGGTGCAAGGGCTGCGCCGAAGTTGTGAGCGTCTGGCAAAGCAAAGCTGATGACTACTCTATAGTTCGGTGTGCCATGCTT
Organism: Aegilops longissima; assembly: GCA_021605205.1. Taxonomy (NCBI): domain Eukaryota; kingdom Viridiplantae; phylum Streptophyta; class Magnoliopsida; order Poales; family Poaceae; genus Aegilops; species Aegilops longissima. The sequence goes on from CM038681.1 coordinate 143,782,316, forward strand.
TACGGCTTAGAACCGGGACTTCAACGTCGTTTTGAACACCATGGAGCATATGAGATGTTCCAGAGTTGAAGTTAATATTCAGCGAATGCCCGGATTGAGAGATATGAAGTCTCAATAAGTTCTATAGCTGTAAGATGGAGGAGAATGGTTACGTCGGTGAGCATATACTCAGAATGTGCGGATATAACAATCACTTGATTCAACTGGGAGTTAATCTTCCGGATGATTGCGTCATTGACAGAATTCTCCAATCACGCCACCAAGCTACAAGAGCTTCGTGATGAACTATAATATGCAAGGGATGACCAAAACTATGCCGAGCTCTTGGCGATCTTTGAAAGCAGCGGAGGTAGAAATCAAAAGGAGCATCAAGTGTTGATGGTTAACAAAACCACTAGTTTCAAGAAAAGGGCAAAGGAAAGAAAAGGAAACTTCAAAAAAGCGGCAAGCAAGTTGCTGATCAAGAGAAGAAACCAAGTCTGGTCCTAAGCACTGAAACTGAGTGCTTCTATTGCAAGCAGGCTGGTCCTTTGAGCGGAACTGCCCCAAGTATTTGGCGGATAAGAAGGATGGCAAGGTTAACAAAGGTATATGTGATATACTTGTTATTGATGTGTACCTTACTAATACTCGCATAGCACTGGGTATTTGATCTTGGTTACATTGCTAATATTTGCAACTCGAAGCAGGCTACGGATTAGCGAAGATTGGCTAAGGGCGAGGTGACGATCTTGGCGTGGGAAATGGTTCCAAAGTCGATGTGATCGCGATCGACACGCTACCTCTACATCTACCTTGGGATTAGTATTAGACCTAAATAATTGTTATTTAGTACCATCGTTGAGCATGAACATTATATCTGGATCTTGTTTGATGCGAGGCGGTTATTCATTAAATCGAGAGAATAATGGTTGTTCTATTTATATGAATAATATCTTTTATGGTCATGCACCATTGAAGAATGGTTTGTTTTACTTAATCTTGATAGTAGTGATACACATATTCATAATGTTGAAACCAAAAGATGCAGAGTTGATAATGATGGTGCAACTTATTTGTGGTACTTGCCGTTTAGGTCATATCGATTGTAAAGCGCATGAAGAAACTCCATCTTGATGGACTTTTGGAGTCACTTGATTATGAATCACTTGGCACTTGCGAACCGTGCCTTATGGGCAAGATGACTAAAACACCGTTCTCGGAACTATGGAGAAGCAACAGATTTATTGGAAATCATACATCTTGATGTATGTGGTCCAATGAATGTTGAGGCTAAATGGCGGATATCGTTATTTTCTCACCTTCACAGATGATTTGAGCAGATATGGGTATATCTACTTAATGAAACACAAGTCTGAAACATTTGAAAAGTTCAAAGAATTTCAGAGTGAAGTGGAAAATCATCGTAACAAGAAAATAAAGTTTCTCTGATCGATCGTGGAGGAGAATATTTGAGTTCTGAGTTTGGCCTACATTTGAAACAATGTGGAATAGTTTATAACTTACACCACCGGAACACCTGGCGTAATGGTGTGTCGAGCGTCGTGTCGTGCTTTATTAGATATGGTGCGATCTATGATGTCTCTTATTGATTTACCGCTATCGTTTTGGGGTTATGCTTTAGAGATGGCTACATTCACTTTAAATAGGGCACCATCTAAATCCGTTGAGGCGACGCCTTATGAGCTGTGGTTTGGCAAGAAACCAAAGTTGTCGTTTTGAAAGTTTGGGGCTGCGATGCTTATGTGAAAAAGCTTCAACCTGATAGCTCGAACCCAAATCGAATGTGTCTTCATAGGATACCCAAAGGAGACAGTTGGGTACACCTTCTATCACAGATCCGAAGGCAAGATTTTTGTTGCTAAATTCGGAAACTTTTTGGAGAAAGAGTTTCTCACGAAAGAAGTGAGTGGGAGGAAAGTAGAACTTGATGAGATAACTGTATCTACTCCTTATTGAGAAGTAGTACATCACGAAAACAGTTTACGTGACACCTACACCAAATAGGGAGGAAGCTAATGATGATGATCATGAAACTTCAGATCAAGTTTCTCTGAACCCGTAGATCAAGCGAGCAAGATCCGCTTTTGAGTGATGCGGTAATCCTATTTTGGAAGTCATGTTACTAGAACATGATGAACCTCGAACTATGAAGAAGCGATGGTGAGCCCAGATTCCACAAAATGGCTTGAGGCCATGAAATCGAGATGGGATCCATGTATGAGAACAAAGTGTGGACTTTGGTTGACTTGCCCGATGATCGGCAAGCAATTGAGAATAAATGGATCTTCAAGAAGAAGACCGGCGATGGTAATATTCTGTCTATAAAGCTCGACTTGTTGCAAAAGGTTTTCGACAAGTTCAAGGGATTGACTACGATGAGACCTTCTCACCCGTGGCGATGCTTAAGTCCGTCCGAATCATGTTAGCAATTGCCGCATTTTATGATTATGAAATTTGGCAAATGGATGTTAAAACTGCATTCTGAATGGATTTACGGAAGAAGAGTTGTATATGATGCAACGAGAAGGTTTTGTCGATCAAGGGAGCTAACAAAGTGTGCAAGCTCCAGCGATCCATTTATGGACTGGTGCAAGCCTCTCGGAGTTGGAATAAGCGTTTTGATAGTGTGATCAAAGCATTTGGTTTTATCTGAGACTTTTGGAGAAGCTGTATTTACAAGAAAGTGAGTGGGAGCTCTGTAGCATTTACGATATTATATGTGGATGACATATTATTGATCGGAAATGATATAGAATTCTGGATAGCATAAAGGGATACTTGAATAAGAGTTTTTCGATGAAAGACCTCGGTGAAGCTGCTTACATATTGGGCATTAAGATCTATAGAGATAGATCAAGGCGGCTTAATAGGACTTTCACAAAGCACATACCTTGATAAAGTTTTGAAAAAGTTCAAAATGGATCGAGGCAAAGAAAGGGTTCTTGCGGTATTACAAGGTGTGAAGTTGAGTAAGACTCAATGCCCGACCACCTTGAGAAGATAGAGAAAATGAAAGATGTTCCTATGCTTCAGCCATAGGCTCTATCATGTATGCAATCTTGTGTACGGACCTGATGTGTGCCTTCTTTGTAAGTTTAGCGGTACCAAAGTAATCGAGTGGATCCTTTGGACAGCGGTCAAGAACATCCTTAAGTACTTGAGAAGAACTAAGGATATGTTTCTCATTTATGGCGGTGACAAAGAGCTCGTAAATGGCAGTTACGTCGATGCAAGCTTTGACACTGATCCGAGACGATTCTAAATCGCATAAACCGGATCGTATTTACATTAAGCGGTGGAGCTGTCGGTTGGTGCAGTTCCAAACAAAGCGTCGTTCGGGATCTACATGTGAAGCTGAGTACATAGCTGCTTGGAAGCAGCTAATGAAGGAATGCGGATGAAGGAGTTCATAACCGATCTAGGTGTTGTACCTAGTGTATCGGGTCCAATGAAAATCTTTGTGACAATCTTGGTGCAATTGCCTTGGCAAAGGAATCCAGATTTCACAAGAGAACCAAGCACATCAAAAGGCGCTTCAACTCCATCCGGGATTTGGTCGGTGGGAGACATAGAGATATGCAAGATACATACGGATCTGAATGTTGCGAGACCGTTGACTAAGCCTCTTCCACGAGCAAAACATGATCAGCACCAAGACTCCATGGGTGTTAGAATCATTCTTGTGTAATCTAGATTATTGACTCTAGTGCAAGTGGGAGGCTGAAGGAAATATGCCCTAGAGGCAATAATAAAGTTATTATTTATTTCCTTATATCATGATAAATGTTTATTATTCATGCTAGAATTGTATTAACGGAAACATAATACATGTGTGAATACATAAACCTCAGAGTGTCACTAGTATGCCTCTACTTGACTAGCTCGTTAATCAAAGATGGTTATGTTTCCTAACCATGAACAAGGAGTTGTTATTTGATTAATGGGATCACATCATTGGTTGAATGATCGATTGACATGACCCATTCCATTAGCATAGCACCTGATCGTATAGTTTGTTGCTAGTGCTTTTCTTCATGACTTATACATGTTCCTATGACTATGAGATTATGCAACTCCGTTTGCCGAGGAACACTTTGGGTGCTACCAAGCGTCCTGGCGTAACTGGGTGATTATAAAGGTACATTACAGGTGTCTCCGAAGGTACATGTTGGGTTGACATATTTGAGATTAGGATTTGTCACTCCGATTGTGGGAGAGGTATCTCTGGGCCCTCTCGGTAATGCACATCACATAAGCCTTGCAAGCATTGCAACTAAATATGTTAGTTGTGAGATGATGTATTACGGAGCGAGAAAAGAGACTTGCCGATGCGAGATTGAACTAGGTATTGGATACCGAGCGATCGAATCTCGGGCAAGTAACATACCGATGACAAAGGAACAACGTATGTTGTTATGCGATCGACCGATAAAGATCTTCGTAGAATATGTAGGAACCAATATGGGCATCCAGGTCCGCTATTGGTTATTGACCGAGAGGTGTCTCGGTCATGTCTACATAGTTCTCGAACCCGTAGGGTCCGCACGCTTAACGTTTGATGGCGGTTATTATGAGTTTATATGATATTGATGTACGAAGGTTGTTGAGTCCGGATGAGATCACGGACATGACGAGGAGTCTCGAAATGGTCGAGACATAAAGATTGATATATTGGAAGCCTATGTTTGGACTCGGAATCACTCCGGGTGAAATTGGGAATTTTCTGAGATGCCGGGAGATTACGGAACCTCCGGGAAGTCAATGGGCCTTGATGGGCCTTAGTGGGAAAGAAAGGGGCCATATGCTGGCGCAGCCTTCCCCTTCCTAGTCCTATTAGGATTAGGAGAAGGGGTGGCGCCTCTCTCCCTCTCCCCTTGGTCAAACCCTAGTTGGACTAGGATTTGGGGAATCCTACTCCTAGTAGGAGTAGGACACCTGGCGCGCCTCCCTCTGGCCGGCCAGCCCCTCCCTTCCCTCCTTTATATCTGAGGCAGCAGGGCACCCATGACACACAAGTTGATCATTGAGATCGTTCCTTAGCAGTGTGCGGTGCCCCTTCCACCAAACTACACCTCGAATATACCGTTGCGGAGCTTAAGCGAAGCCCTGCGCGGTGGAACATCATCATCGCCACCACGCCGTCGTCTTGTGAAACTCTCCCTCAACACTCGGCTGGATCGGAGTTCGAGGGGCGTCATCGAGCTGAGCGTGTGCAGAACTTCGGAGGTGCCGTCGTTCGGTACTTGGATCGGTTGGATCGGGAAGAAATACGACTACTTCCTCTACGTTGCGTCAACGCTTCCGTTCTTTGGTCTCTGAGTGCGTAGACAACACTCTCATCTCGTTGTTATGCATCACCATGGTCTTGCGTGATCGTAGGAAATTTTTTGAAATTACTACGTTCCCCAACAGCCACTTGGTTCATATGAATGGATTCCTATACTCCCTTAATTTCAAAGGAAAATAAACATTAGCGTATATTCAATAGAAAAGTTCATATGATATGAACCAAATTACATATCTTTTCTAATCCCTCCTCATAGGAATTGAGATACATGTCATCTCTAGATTCAATAGAAAAGTTCCTATGGTGTGAACCAAATGACATCTCTTTTCCAATCCTACTCATAGGAATTGAGATGCTCCATGTCATCTCTTTCCTACAACTTCCATGTATACATCTTCTATTCCTAAATAGATAGTACAACCCACTAGTAGCTTTTTCCAAAACATGCAACTATGGCACAAGAACTATATAGTGTGCCAATAACTTTGAAAGATGGTCGCTGGATGAAGCTAACCCGACAAGGCAGAGATAGGCAAATCCGAGCACTCTTGGCGTTGGATATCATCAACATTCCACCAGATCTGCCACATGTACAATTTTGAAGACTCCATGGTTGAACTTAAGCATAATGCACAAACCTCAAAACACAAGCACTTCTCCTTTGTTCTAGAATCTTCTATATCATAATTGATTATTTTTCTAAATGAATTGCCATTATTTTTTTACTTTATGATTTACAATGCACAACCCCATGAATCTTAACATTTTATAAAACTAATAGATTTTGAATGAGATGAACTATAAGAACTAAGCGAACATCTACATCATGCATATATGACTCAAAGCTTTACATGCTATAGTGTGTATTTATTCATAATTTGGTTTCGAAATCTCATGCGTTCAATACATGTGTACCCTACTAGTTTTGAGTAGAGTAGCAAATTTCACGCGGCCTCGGGTATATCAAAATGCAGGGCCCATGCATCATTGCCTTTCGGTCGAACCTACGTCCACAATGTTTTGTACGTACTATATCTCCACTGGTCCCCGAACCCAAAATGTTGCCACGTTCCCGTAAAACCAAGCGGCCCACACATATTTAAGCGTCGACTCGAACCCGTTTACTACGATGTGGCCCTCAGACACCGTAGTACTCCTACAAACCCTACCGCCACACTCATCATCGGTTTTCTTCAAGAGGGCGAGGGAGAAAGCGATTTGTAGTGGAGGCACTTTCAAAAAAGGATCGTAGTGGAGACCCCTACCTAGGGTGCCCTAGGTAGCTGCCGCACGCATCATTGTTTTCTATTTTCTTTATTCTTTTGCCCTAGAGTGAAATGATGGTTGCTTCATCCGTCCAGCTTAATGCGGGAAAGGTGGGGCTTTGTGATTTGACCCCTCATTGCTCATTTTCTACTACTGCGGCACTACGACCGGGGTGCCTCCAATTCCAACCGCTGCTCTGAACTGTAATTTGGTGAGTCACACGTGGAACAAGACGGTGGATGAGCCACATGTCGGCTAAAGGGGTCCTGTTAAGTGTGTCGCCATTTTGTGTGTGGACTGACCCTGCTTGAGTTACTACGCCAACACGACAGGAGCAGCCTACCACTTGGTTTTACTCCTTGGTGAATCCCGACTATATTGATCTAAAAAGATACGTGCTGAACTACCCTCTCCGTCTTGGTTTTTTTATTTTTAGGCGTCTCGGTTTATAGGGCCTGCACGTAGTTCTAGGTCATCCATTTGACTAACTAAATATGAGTTACTATGTCACAAAAAGTATATCATTGGATTCTTAAGCGGATTTAGTTGTATTTAAAAGTCGAGGGCTGGGCTTTTCTGCTTGTGGTGAGGCGAGGCAGTTTCGCCTAGTCGGTTCGACAGAGACGCGAGAAGACGAGGGAGTAGGCTGCTGCAAGCGTGAGGGCTGTGTGATTTGACAATGAGTTCTTGCTGGACAGGTGGGGCCCGTGATTTGACTTGCCATTATCATTTTAAGCTGCATGGCGCCACGACCGGCGTGAGTCTCCCGATTCTGACCACCTCCATCTGGTGCCTCTCCCAATGCTCCACCATGTAGTAGAGGCTGGCTCTTGCATGAGAGCCCACTTATCCACTTTTCCTTGCCTCTCTTTCCTCCACATATGCAAAATGCCATGTAAAGCACACTATTGTACTTACTTTTACTTGCTCCTATAGGTGCTTAAGCTTGCCACATAGGCATAAAGTCGATGTGGCAAGTTAATAAAGAAGAGAGAGACTAGTTTGGTGACCCAAGGAAGAAAGCGGTGCTAAGCGTGTACCTAGGTGAAAAGACAATTTTGAGTCTATAGCTAATTAAATGAAGCAAACTTAGCAACACCATTTCATTGGAAGAGGTCACTCCTTGGCAAATGCAATAAATACTAGTACTCCTGTGTCCCATAATATAAGAACATTTTGGCACTACACTAGTGTAAAAAAGTTCTTATATTATGGGACGGAAAATCTGAAAAAGATAGAGAGGACTAAAAAACACTTATAGCCAACCTTGTTGTAGTATGAGTGACTAAGTGATGACTATGTATGACATGCCAACATCGGATAGCCTAACGCACCGTGTTAAATCTCCAAAGGCGCGACCACGCCGAGCGACGTGACGGTCGTGGTAGGTGCGACCATGAAGCGGCTCTTGGCAGCCTTGGATCTGAATCAAGCGGTCGCATGCTAAGTTGCTGAAAATTTGCGAATAACCCTCCGAGGATAGGATATTCACCCATAGGTCTAGAATCACGCCATGCAACCGTTCGATCTCAGATCCAAGGGTTCTCGGAAGCCCGTATCATGGGAGAATGGAAAGCCACTACCCTGCCGTTCGCATCTTCGGCAGTTCGCTCCTACTCGTCCCCTCACGTCCTTCAATACTACGGCGGTTCGCTCCTAGTCATCCCGTCCATTCACATTACGGCAGTTCCACTAATCCTAACCCTCCTCCCAAATCCATGGTGTCCCAAATCTCCACAATCGGCGGTGAGTACAAGGTTAGAACCATCACCGGCGATGAGTTCGACGTCATCTACACCCGTTCTTCCGTGACGGTGAAAGGATGCCTTTCTCGCTTCAGACGCATGTTCGAAAACTCAGATGATGAGTGGGTCGCTGGGCTAGATGTTGAGTACACCACAGTCCTGGGACGAGAGAAAGATCTAAAGGAGGAAGAGAGGAAGAAGCCGCCGTGATCGGTTTTGCGTACATAACGTTTGCTTGGTCTACCACATATGCCATGCCGGCGTTGAGTGCCGGATTTTAAGAACTTCCTCAAGGACAAAACAGTGAAATTCGTTACTGTAGACTTTACGAACAACGAGGAAGTCCTGGGTCGGATAGGCCTCGTTGTAGGCAACCCCTTCGACCTCCAGAAGAATCGGCTGGTGCCCTCTCGTCGACCTTCAATCTGACCACTGGCAGGAGCCATGGTTCATCCTTCAATAACGTAAAGCTGGAGAAACCTCATTACATGTTTCATCATCATGCATGGCAGCGAAATGTACTAGATATAGACCACATCCACTACGCTGCAATGGATGGCTACCCTTGTTTCAATATCTACAAGGGTTGGATGAAGAGCAAAAGCCAAGTGTGCGGTTCAAGCAAAGAAGTATTGGCTAAGAGGAAGAGGGACAAGGACGAAGTCGAGGACGTGGATGAGGACTCCGAGTAAGGTGGCAGTGTCGTTGCTCATGGTGGTTCTAAACTTCTAATGCAGTGTCTACCGGACTAGTTGCATAGTTTAATTTCAGGTGTGCTTAGTTTAATTTGAGGGTATGTTGTCTTTGAGCCCCAAGAGAACTATGTTATGTTTCTTCTCGTTACTTTAACTCTTGGTATGTACATACTACTAGTATTTCTTTAATAGAATTTAGCACCCCAATTAAGCACGTACTAGCTTTTTCAATAGTACTATATGCATAATTTGGCGACGAGCGCTCTCTATATGTACCACTTTTTTTAATTTCAATTTTTTCTCCATGGCGCAATCCATCGATAGTACTACTGTACAAAAGTATACATTTTTTAAAAGGCTAGAGTATTGTTCATCACATATATAGCCAATTAAATTCTCAACCTAGAGCAGCGTGCATGCCATGTAGTAAACCGATACGGAGGAAGTATAGTAAAAATGAGGTGATTTTACCGAGCGATCGGCGAGGAGCATGGCCTGTCATGCGGTCCCACGTGTCATGATGTACCAAGGCGATGCGCGTGTCCCTCTTGAGGCGAAGTAATACTAGTACGTGGTTTGAGATGATGGTGAACGAAGTGTGAAATAATGGTTGCTTCGTCCGTGCAGGAAGGTGCGGCATTGTGATTTGGCGTCTCATTGATCATTACTACTCTTGGGCGATGCAGTGGGGTCGTCCCCCTGCTGTTCTGCTTTGTTATTTGGTGCTTGACACGTCGACCGGTTGCTATATGTCCCACATGTCGTGACAGGAAGTACATAATTCATGAAAGGGGCGTCGGCGGAGGTATACTACAGAATTCATGAAAGGGGCGACTTAGTTTTGGAAAAATCTGTTTTTACGGATGCGTATCCACTAGGGTTTATAGGGCTCATCTAAAAACATTCGTTTTCCGTTTGATAAGTCTCAATTCTACTATACTAGTAGTAGTACCATTACATGTTGGATTTGAGTGCGTTAGATCACCCGACGCATAGCGATGTCAAGAGAAACTAACCAATGCATGTACAAGTTCATGGAAATTTAGTGGTCATTCATGCATTCATTCTAATTAATGCCTCGGTAAACATAACTTCTTGAGAAAAAGCAGCGTACTAATTACTTGTGCAAACTACGAAATTAATTCGACCACTCACCGTCTACCTTGGTTGGAGAGATTTTGAAATTGAGCCATAAAGCTGGAAAGGAGGGAGTAGTAACTTTTGTCTCGATTACTATTTGTGGCCTTGTATAGATGCAAAATGTATTTTTTATAGTGGCCTTGTATAAGTAAATGGAGGAGTACTAACCAAAGTACGTAGTAGGGACGAGGAGTAAGCGGAGGAGTAGTAAAATTTTCTCCTCGTCTTGCGAGCCACCTTGTGGCGTGGGCGAGCGAAGCGTAAAGCGTGAGTAGTAGTAGTAGTAGTAGTAGTAGTAGTAGTAGTAGTACTACTACTACTACTACTACTATTACGTAAGCAAGCTTAACCTCATCCTGCGAGCCACCGCGCCTGTGGGTGGGGGAAACGGCGTACTAAGCAAGCTTCTCCTCGTTCTACGAGTTGACGGGACACATCAAAAGTACTCCAGTGTATAGAGCCTTGCCTCTAAGGTAGGCCCCACATGGTTTGCCTCTTTTTAATTTAACATAATGCGTCAAGTCGCAATTTGTTTGTTCACCCGTGGTAGGCGATCCTCCCTCCACCAAGTGGACAACGATTACGTGCCAAATTACCACGTGGGCTGCCTTTTTCATGCATGAAATGAGCTCCATCGTGTACCCAGCGGGTGTGGTTGGGAAAGAGGCGGAGAATGCGTGCGCCGTGCGTGCACCTCTTCTCTTCGTGCACGTCCCCCACCTACGTGGGTGTGTGTGAGAGAGATACAAACCTAGACATAATCGTTGTCCATCCCCATGTCTCCGCCAGATCCGACCACGGTCACCACCACGCCCCTCCTCCTCACCTTATCTCTCATCTTTCTCCCTCCATTTTTATATATAAGGGCCACTATCAAAATTACAATTTGCAGATATACAAGGCCACTAACACTAATCGATGCAATATTAATGGTGTTTGCCTCGTGGTACTAGCAAAGGAGGACATTAATTATCCCTTGCATGCATGCGGAGTTTGTAAAAAATGCATCTTGATGTTCCGTGCAATGCACGGGCATCTTGCTAGTCCATGAAAACAACACATGGCAAAATTCCACGGCGAGCGAGGGATTTGAATCTGTTGGGAGGGCTGTTTGGATCTTGCGGGGTAGCCAAAATATTGGCGACCCTTTTGTCCACCGGTGCCTTTGCCACCGATGAGCGAGAAATGGCTCGGTGCTCATGCTGTCATGCATCCTCCAGTAGCGCACGTTGGAGACGAGCTCGCCACGAGCTATGTTTTTTGTCCCTAGCGCCGCCCGAGCCGCCCGCAGACCGACCGGCGACCCGCAAATTACGCCATCCAACCGTAGCCGCACACATTATGACAGCAACTCAACCAACCGGACGAAATTCACGCAAACACGTAGATAAACTGACATTTCATATAAACAACAACGGAAATCATATAAAATACCGGATTTTCATACAAACATGACAGATTTCATTACATTCAAATGAACTACGCGTGCTAGTTCTGGACAACACAGGTATATAATACCTGTCCTAAATGGTCGCCCGCCGATCGATTTGTGTTCCTCATGTCCGGCAGCACGATCACCGGACAGCCGGGAGCCCCAGAGGTATATGCTTCAGCGCAAAGGGCGGCTCGCTTCCCACTGCCCAACTGATATCATTGGCTGGTGCCGAAGATGATGGTGGCCGGCACCGGTTCGAGTTCATCACCGGCCACTACTTCGCCATGGCCGGCACCGGCTCGAGTTCATCCTAACATTCCCCTCTTCCGTGGAGCCCATGCGGGGTCGACGAAGGTCCTCGCAACAAAAGGATCCGGCAAGACACCTGCTGTGTACGCCGGCGTCGCCTCCGCGGTGGCCTTCATGGGACCCAGCGGCGCGACCTCCGTGTTCTACTTCTCCTCGATGATGGCGGCGGGCGCGGGCGCTAGCCACCAACTCGTCGCTCTCCGCGCACCGGCTTCATCGCTGCTTGCATGGCGGCCGCCGGCATGGGAGTCTCGGCCACGAAAGGGAGACGCGGTGCGAGGCGGCGGCGTGGGCGGGAGCAACTACGCGCTGTCGCCGCTCCTCGTCGAGCTGGTGCGAGGCGGCGAGTTGCTGAACCGCGCACCGGCTTGGGGCGGCAAGCTGGCTCCGTCGGGCGAGGGAGGAGGTGGATCAGCGAGTTGCATAGCTTCGTATCGGCGAGGCTACCCAGCCGGCTTGGATGCGGAATAACTACTCTTCGTAAGCCATTGTAGAGTGGACAAATGGTGGAGGAGATAGGGGGCGGCGGAGGTGTGCGATTCTTGGCGGCGTTTGGCCTCGTTTAAATAGGAGAATAAATAGGCGGCAGACGGGAGGAGCTCGGCGGCGTTGCGTTAACGCCGGCCGGTCATGAGCGGACGTGTGTCGAGTGGGTCTCGGCTTCCACAGGCGGGTTTCATGGGCGTTTGAATGCGGCGGAGGCGTGTTCAGCGGGCGTGCCGTGAGTGGCGCCCTCGACTCGACCTAGGACACGCGCCGTTCTTCCAGCGGCGTGTGGGCTCTTTGGGTGCATGGCCTGCATGTCGCTGACCCAACGCAGCAGCGCTGTGAGAGGAACCTTTGGTGGGCGAGGCGGTCGAAGCGGGCATTTCATAAACCGATGATTGTTCATTGAGTGTGACATCATCTTTTCATGTAGATAAGCCTACTATGTTGATAGCCCGTTCGATCGTTGTGATTCATAAAGACCGCTGCAAACATCAATGTTACGCTTATCACGAGATAAGATTGATTAATACCGTAACAATCCATGTCCTTAACAAAGGGTGCATGCGTATAGGTTGGCGTGTGTCTTGCGTGCGTGTGTTGTGTGCATGCGGCGTCGCGAGTGTTGCGTGCGTGCAAAGTGCGTTTCAGTGTTGCATGCATGGGTGCGTACGTGCGTGTGTTCGTGAGTGCATGTATGCGTGTCGATGTTGCTGCGCCCGGCATGTGTGCGTGTATGCGTGTCGATGTTGCGCCTACATGCGTGTGTGTCATGCGTGCGTGCATGTGTACATGCGGGTGAGGCTACGTCGGTCGAATGACTTTTTCATCTCTGGTCATTAGATTTTCCAGCCGTTGGATACGAAATCAAGGGCCTCTAGTTTATCATCAAACTCCACCCCCCTGAGCCGCCAGCCACCACCGGCCGAACCGCCAGCCCCGCCGCGCGGCCGGCCCGCCCTCCCCGAAACCACTCCCCACCGCCGGTCCGCCGCCACCGCCATCCCTCTAGCCCCCACCGAGATTTTTCTCGGGATCCCCACCCACCGCCCAATGAACGCCTCCCCAACCGCGGTGGCGCCAACCAGAGGTCTCACGACTTCGAATACCCACCGACCACTAATTTATTACCATTTCTGCCCTTCATATACACACTGATGGGTGGGCCCTATGGTAATGTGCGCTGCTGAATGTGGACCGTTTGACTGGTCAATTTATCGTGTTATCAACAAATTACGGAGCTGTATGGTGAGCGGTGACCGTATGATCACCCTAAAATGTACTCCTATTTTATTAACACAATCTGACTCAAACTACCATTTCTTTCTTTCATATACGGGCTGACAGGTGGGCCCCACAGTTCTGGCCCGATGGTGCAACACTAGTTGCGCCCGCGTGGAATTTGACTGGTCAATTGATTGTGTCATCAACAAAATACGGAGTTATGCGGGTGAGCCGGTGACCCTATAATCATGATATGTATTTGTTTAACACAGTGCAGGCGCAATGGCTCATATATCTGGCGCAAGCACTCACGCTATAAGCGCACACACGCGAACCCTACCCCTATGAGCACCTTGAGAGAGTGGGCCAGCATATATGATCTTGAGATTTTACGAAGTCACCATAGGTGCCTCGTAGTCAGTGGAACGTCTCCTCCCACTGGCGTACATCGCCGGAAAATACTGAAATTAACACAAGATAAATGCGAGCACCGGGACTTTAACCTTGGTGGGCTCGAGAAACCACTGTCCTCTAACCATCCAACCACATGTTGGTTAGCACGACAAAATGTATGTGGTGACCGTGATGAGCTTATTCTGAAGTCCGGTGACCATATCGTGCTTTCGCTTCAAATACAATGACCGTAAGTGTAAATCAACAAAATACTGAGCACGCATCAAATGCAAAGTCCGTCGGTGTCATCAACAAAATATGGAGCGTATCGTGAGCTAGATCTTGTTGTACTATTGTATATGCTTATTTTCTTAGTGGCCGATTGCGTGTGTGGTGTGGTGGGCACATCATTTCTAGTTGTGGTGGGTCAACATGAAGACTCATGGGTCGGTTCCATCCTGTGCCACATATAGGTTGGACCGAGGCGTGTTATCTGAAGACCCATGTGGAGGACTCGGCGTACAACACGCTACCAGAGTCGCGGAGGACTCTATCCCCACCGGTGATAAGCCGACTATATATGATTTGTAACCCTAGGCCCTTAGTATGTTATACAAGCTTGGGGCTAGTTCGTCGATAGTATACACACACGCACAATGCACGGTATTCACGTGTACTTTGTACACACCCTATCACTAATATACTGATACAGGAGTAGGCTCTTTCTTCAAGCTGCAAGGGTCCGATCCGAACTAGGGTAAAACTTTGCCTCGTATTACCATCCAGCCTAACAGCCTGGGATATCCTACGAATGATATGATGAAATCATATCTGCCAACTACTAAGAGAGAGGTGTGTCGGGGGGATGTAAAAGAGAGAGGCCTAAAGATAATGTGCGTGCGGGAGACACGTAGGCACATATATGTGCGTATAGAGGGCTAGTAGAGACCGTGCATGTGTATATATGCATGTGAGAGAAATAGTGTTTTCCAACTGAGATTAGTGAAAAGAGTGGTACATAGTAGTCGAAGAGAGAGAGAGAGAGAGCAGAGAGAGCATGTGTGAGACACCCCGACACCCCGAGAGAGATTGTGAGCATGTCGTGAGACACCCCGACACCACGAGAGAGATTGTGAGCATGTGTGAAAGAGAAATGCCGATGCATATAAAGTGTGTGCACTTATGCGTTAGATAGAGAGATATATAACGCGTTTGTGAGAGAAGGCGAGGCATAGTGCATCTACGTGTAAAAAGCGGTTCTACACATTAAATTAAAATATAAATGGCATTATTATTTTGGATGAGATCATGAATTTTGCAAATTGCGTATGGACGAAAATCGGTCTATCAGACACCCATACTCTATTGAATTCTAGCATGTGCATGTGTTTATTTCATATTATCGATCCATAGAGTGAGAGCGGTTTGAAATATGCAATGGATGCTTTTGCAATTCATATATAAACATTAATTAGTGCACTCCATGTTGTTAGTGTGAAGCACTTTATACATTTGTCACTTGCATGGATACATTCCAAATTGCTAGCTACGAAATAGAATACATGTTGAATTCAACATAAAGGGGTTTGAAGATTGAATTCATAGGAAGTGCATTCATCTATTTGAACCGAGATAATGGCATTTGTAAATCAGATGTAAAGGGGCATCAATCTTTGTTGTGAGTTTGAACATGCTATATATATTCATACGCATATCTAACTTTTTTTGCAACCAAGGAGATTATATCGGAACCATGCATGAACTGAGGTAAGTTGCATATTTTTAATATATACTCATGTACAATGTATATTCAAATGTACCCTCCATTCCAAAATAATCGTAGCTTTAGGATTTTCAAGAGTAAAGATTTGTGAAGTTTGACAAATCCTGAAAGTTCAATTCAAGAGAACCGAAAAGCGTTAATGCTTCGCTCCCAAATATTGAGCGAAGCGCCAAATAGGCCTCTGGTCACCGAAACCACGCGAGACTAATGTTTTGGTGGTAGGAAATTACTGTCCTGACTCTGGCCCGTGTAGCCTATCGGCCCGATGTCCAAAGGTCTAAACCGGGGTAGGTTTGTAACTTCACCAAGACGCCAGTCTCAACCGCCTCGAGAAGCATTCATCGCCGTGGCGCCTACCCATGTGCTCGGCGAAATCTATCCCGCCCACATTTGGGACACCTGACATGACTGTCCTACCCCCAACCCGCAATATGTCCGAAATTTTAGATGGGGGCAAAGTTTGTAACTTTCCCCAAATTTCAAACAAGCGCGTCTCAAACCGAAACATTGTTCCCCCTTAGTTCCCCGCCTCCCTCCGTTTCCCCATTCATACTCCGTGGGCGCGAAAACGCCCTCTCCACCAGCCGCGAAACCCCAGCCTCCTCCGTCCTCCACCCATAGCGGCCAATCCACCGCCGCCATCCTCCATCACGCCTAAGTCGGTACCCCGACGTCGTCGTCCAACGCAACCGCAACCGCAACGCCCTCAAGGACTTAGCAGCTGAAGCCGAGGCAGAGCTGCCTCCACGACGCCGACGCCGACGTGCGCCGTACCAGAACCACTCCGACCACGCCGTCCTGCGCCTCACTGCTGCGGCTCCACTGTCGCAACCGTCCACCGCACCGGAGTTGTTCCCGCTACGCCGTCGTTCGCCGCCTCGGATCTGCTTCCCCGCCGCCGACAGACGGCCACCGCACCACTCAACAACTTGGCCATGGGTTCGTCCAAGGCTGCACCGTCCTCCACAGCTTCTGGTTTCCGGCGAACAACAAGAAGATCGTCGAAAAAACAGAAGGAGGACACAACACTGCCAGCAGAAAGAGGTACTCCTCTTCCCTTATTCGTGCAAATCTTACGTCTCCGCTCACACCGTATTCATCCCACGAAAGAAACTAGTTGAGCGCTTCTTACTGCATCTTCTTCGTGATACTAAATGCACAAGGTTTCCTCCCTTTTACTATTTCACCTTTGCTAGAGGTCAGTAGCCCGCCTGGATTTAAATTCAGGGTCAGTCGAACCGCAATTAAAAGAAGCAGCACCCGCCTAGGCACGCGGAGCACCTAGTCTGCCTGTTCCCTGGGGAAGCGGCGCATCGGTGTATCATAGGGGTGTGGGGCGCAGGAGCTGCTTGCGCCCGATCTGGAGGTCGGCGGGGCTTGAATGGATGGCCGGGGTGTGCCAAGCACAGCGGTGCGGTGAGGTCGAGGGGGGGCGAGGCAGGGAGGAATCTTGGGCGGTGGTCATTGGCGTTCGAGGAAGATCGTCAACACCGACCGGCTGGAGGTAGATGAAGGTGATCTGCCCGTTCTTTGTACATCGGACGGTGCGAGAAAAATGGGTGACCTATTTGCTTTCGATCATTGTTATTTTCATAGAATCCTGTAGTAATTTAGTGCCATGCATGTTGTAGAGCTATCATATGTCTCCGTCATTTATTTCTCACCGACCTGCTATCTGCTACCTTTACACTATACTAATTGTGCACACACTTCACCCATACTCACACTATTGTTTTTTATGCATGGGTATTTCAGACTACGGCAGTGTTGATGAATGCAGAAAAGAAAAGATAGAAGTCGCTCGGTGTAATTCAAAGATAAGCACTAAGCGTTTCAGCGCTCTAATGGGTGCGATGTCGGCAATTGGAGACGATGGCGTAGCTCTGCAGTTGATGATCTCAATTGCCACACACAACCATCCCAGTGCTTGCTTTAACTTCATTTGTCAAATGTGGTTGCATGTTGCATATGGTGTCTAGCTTGTATTGCTTCCAATTTGGTTAAATTGCATCTGCTTACTTTACACATTATACCTTTGATAATGACATGCCTTCCTGTTTTTGATACATACTACATATGTCTATTAACCATGTTAGTACATCAAACTAATGCTCTTTTGTATCCTCGTCAATCACTTATGATGAGGCAGTCACCCGGTGGGTTCTTGTGAGGCGCCCTACTCGTTTAAAGAGTGCAAGTGTCATCCTCCCACATGATTCTCAAGAAACAGCAAGGCTAAATGAAGATAGTCAACATAGCTCTCTAGTTGATCACATAATTCCCCACACCACCATCGCAGGTGCTTGCTCTTACTTGGCGGTGTGATATGTGGTTGCATGTTGCATATGGTGTCTACCTTGTAATGCTTAGGGTAAATTGCATCTACTTAGTTAACACATTATACTGTGAATATGACATGCCTTCCTGTTTTTGGTACATACTACGTCTTTCTATTAACCATGTTCTTACATCAAACTACTTTTCTTGTGTATCCCTCATCAATGCTCCTAATTTGTTAAATTGCATCTCCTTAGCTTACACATTATACATGTGAATATGACACGCCTTCTGTTTTTGGTACATACTACATCGCCTATCACACCATGTTCTTACATCAAACTCTGTTCTTGTGTATCCTGCGTCTATCGCTTATGATGAGACAGTCACGCGTGTGGCTTAATATGAGACGCAATACTCTTATAAAGAATGCAATTTCATCCTCTCCACATGATTCTCAAGAACAGCAAGCCTAAATGAAGATATTGAACGTAGCTCTGTACCTAAAGACCGCACTTCCCCTACACCACCATCACAGTGCTTGCTCTAACCAGCAGATGTGATATGTGGTTGCATGTTGCATACGGTGTCTAGCTTGTAATGCTTCTAATTAGGGTAAATTGCATCTGCTTAGTTTACACACTATACCTGTGAATATGACATGCCTTCCTATTTTTGGTACACACTACATCTATGTGTTAACCTTGTTCTTACATGAAACTACCTCTCTTCTGTATCCTGCATCAATCACTTACGATGAGTCACCTTTATTCGTTGCATATTGCATATTATTTCTAGCTTTGTTGCCATGTATTGCTTCTAATTTGGTCAAATACATTTGTTAGGGCATCCTTTTAATTTGGCAGAGTGATATTGGTTTCATCTTTCATATGGTTTCTAGCTTGCATCGATTCTAACAAGTTCAAGCACCTTGTGCTTAGTTTACACTTTATACATCATACATGTCAATATGTCACGCCGTCCTGTTTTTCATACATATTCCATCCTCCTATCATGCGGCTGCCTTACATGAAAGTAGTGTTCATCAGTATCATGCATCAATGAGTTCTGAAGAGCAAATTTTATTCCTTTTTCTTGTGGGTTTGACTTGACAAGGCAAAATCAAGAAAGAGGAAGGAAAAGAGTAAGGAAGGCGATGATGGTGGTCCTCTGCAGCAACGTAAATGGAGCATCTATACCGATTCTCCTTGTACTGATAGTGCATTACAAGGTCCAAGTCTCCGCTCCCTACTCCACCATCCAAGGTGCTTGCTCTAACTTGGCGATGTGATATCTGGTTGCATGTTGCATATGGTGTCTAGCTCGTATTGCTCCTAATTAGTGTAAACTGCATCTGCTTAGCTTACACATGATACATGTGAATATGACACGCTTTCCTGTTTTTGGTACATACTATATCATCTATCACACCATGTTCTTACATGAAACTACTCTTCTTGTGTATCCTGCATCAGTCACTTACGATGGGACACCTTTAAGTTGGCAGTGTGATATTGGTTTGCGTCTTGAATATGATTTCTAGCATGTATTGCTTCTAGTTTGATGAATGCCACCTATGGCGAGACAGTTTTAACTTGGCGAGTGATATTGATTGCACCTTCCATATGGTGTCTTGCGGTGTTTCTAATTTGTTGAAGTGCCTTACCTTAGTTACCACATCATAGGTGTGAATATGTCAACCGTCCATTTTTTCGTACATATTCCATCCTCGTATCATGACTTTGCCTTTCATCAGAGTAGTGTTCGTCAGTATCATGCATGAATGAGTTCTGAAGAGCGAATGATATTCCTTTTTCTTGTCGGTATGACCTCACAATGCAAAATCAATAAAGCTGAAGGAAATTGGCAAGGCATTGGATGATGGTGGTCCTTCCGAGCAAGCTCAAACGGAGGTTCTCTATGATTCTACTCCGTCATCCTCCCAACAAGATTCGCAAGACAACGCAAGGCTAGACAGTCAATGTAGTTGTGTAGATGATGAGCACATCTCCCCTACTCCACCATCACAGGTGCTTGCTCTAACTTGGCACTATTATATGTGGTTGCATGTTGCGTATGATGTCTAGCTTGTATTGCTTCTAACTTTGTTGAATTGCATCTGCTTACTTTACACATAATGCCTATGAATATGACATGTGTTTCCGTTTCTACATCAGACTACTATTCTTGCATATCCCGCATCAGTCACTTATGATAAGGCACCTTTTAGTCGCCACTGTGATATTGGTTGTGTCTTGCATATGATTTCTAGCATGTACTGCTTCTAATTTGTTGAAACGCCATACAGTTTGAACTTGGCGAGTGATATTGGTTGCATCTTTCATATGGTGTCTAGCTTGCGATGCTTCTAATTTGTTGAAATGCCTTCGCTTAGTTACCACATCATAGGTGTGAATATGTCACACCATCCTGTTTTTCATACATATTCCATCCTCGCATCATGTGTTTGCCTTTCATCCGAGTAGTGTTAAATCATTATCATGCATGAATGAGTTCTCAAGCGAATTTTATTCCTTTTTCTTATTGGTTTGACTTCACAATGCAAAATCATTACAGCTGAAGGAAATTAGTCCCAAGGTGGATGATGGTGGTCCTTGAACAACTCAAACAGGGGTCTCTACAGATTCTACTCCGCCATCCTCCCAACAAGATTCGCAAGACAACACAAGGCTGGGCGATCAACGAGCTGTGTAGATGATGAGCACATCTCCCTACTCCACCATCACAGTGCTTGCTCTAACTTGACACTATTATATGTGGTTGCATGTTGCGTATGATGTCTAGCTTGTATTGCTTCTAACTTGAATTGCATCTGCTTACTTTACACATAATGCCCTGTGAATATGACACGTGTTCCTGTTTCTAGAACATACGTGTACATGATGAGCACATCTCCCCAACTCCACCATCACAAGTGCTTGCTCTTACTTGGAACTGTTATACGTGGTTGTGTTTTCCGTATGATGTCTAGTTTGTATTGCTTCTGATTATGTTGAATTGCATCTGCGTAGCTTACAACTTATACCGCAACGATCACTTACCCATAAGACACATTTAACTTGGGGCTGTGATGTAGGTTGCATCTTGCATTGTCTTCTAGCTTGTACTGCTTCTAATTTCTTGAAATGGCACTTACGACGAGACACTTTTTACCTGATAGAGTGATATTGGTTGCATGTTCATATGGTGCCTAGCTTTCATTTCTTCTAATTTTGTTGAAATGCCTTCCGCTTACTTTTTTTTCATACATATTCCATCCTCCTATCGTACGTGTGAATATGAAACACTGTCTTTTTTTGTATATATTCCATCCTCCTATCCTGCGCTTGCCTTACATCAAAGTAGTGTTAAATCGTATCATGCATCAACCAGTTATGCAGAGCTAATTTTATTCATCTTCTTGTGGTTTTGACTTCATAAGGCAATATCAGAAAATAGGAAGGAAAAGAGTAAGTTAGGGGATGTTGGTGGTCCTCCGCACCGACGCAAATAGAGACTCTCTAGATTTGCCACTGCTCTCGCTAATGAAGTTGAAGTCCCAAGTCTACATGATGAGTTCATCTCCGTACTCCACCATCGCAGTGCTTGCTCTAAGTTGACAGTGTGATAATTAGTTTCATGTTGCATATGTTGTCTAGCCTGTATTTCTTCTATTTTAATTAAATTGCACCTGCTGAGTTTATACGCTATACATGTGCATATGACATGGCTTTCTGTGTCTAGAATGCACTGTATCTATCTATCATGCCATGTTCTTACATCAAAGTACTTCTGTTGTGTATCCCGCATCAGTCACTCATGATTGGACGCTTTTAACATGGCAGTTTGATAGTGGTTGCATCTTGCATTGATTTCTACGTTGTACTGCTTCTAATTTTTCAAATTGCCACTTATGACAAGACACTTTTAACTTGGCAGAGTAATATTGGTTGCATCTTTCATATGGTGTCTAGCTTGCATTACTTCTATTTTCTTGAAAATCATACGCTTAGTTTGCACATCGTAGCTGTGAATATGTCATGTCGTCCTGTTTTTCTTACATATTCCATCCTCATACGGTTGTCTTACATCAAAGTATTGCTTGTTTGTATCATGCATCAATGAGTTATGAAGAGTGATTTTATTCTTTTGTGTTGTGGGTACAACTTGACATGGCAAAGTCAAAAAAGAGCAAGGAAAATAATATAGTAGGGAGTCTTGTTACTCGTCGGGTGAAGCGGAAAAGGTTCGCCGTCGAGATTCTGCTGGTACTTATAGTGCGGTAGAAGGTCCAAGTCCACCGGCTAAATCTACAAACACAGTATCACCTGCTCCACCAGCTGCAGCATCCGCTTCAACTGTACCAACATCTCAACCAGTTACTCGTTCGTTTGCTCGGGAACTGGCTAGTTCCCAAGCTGCCTTCACACCTAACACTACTTCAAGCACTTTCGACACAACAGGACTTGGCAAGATCAGATGAACCTCATGATCATCAACACCAAGGCGGTACTGACCGAGTCAAGTTGCGATTGCATGCTCCTTTATATGTACTCTCACGGTTTGATGTACACTAACACTTTCCATATTCGTTGTTGAACTAGCACCACGGTGCAAGCGGAACAGACATCGGGATAATGCTTGATGATTAACAAAATCTAAAGGAGGAAGAATGGAGATCCATTTTGAGGCAGGTTTAAAAGGCCACGTGATGCTACAAAATCAGCCAAGTTAGTATCAGAGGCAGCCGTTGCCGTTAGGTGTCATGCATGTATCCTCCCAACGTGGATCCAGTACAGGAATGAGAAATACAATACCCAGTTTAACACCTTCCTTGACCATTTATCCGTAAGTAATGTTATTCATTGCAATTAGTAAAATATTGTCTTGCTCTGTCCCATACTTTCTAGCTTCCTCCTAATAAGACTCACATTCTTTTTCAGCAGATGAGGTTCAAGTTGGATCCGAAAGATGATGCAACTAAACAAGCATGCACTCATGTTTTCGATGCGCTTTCTGTGATGATGTCGGTACCACCTTAGAAAATCTCACTTTGAAGGCAAGGCTAACAATGAAATCGCCCAAACATCTCCAAATGGAATATATTACGATGAAGACTGGATAGCCCTTGTTAAACACCGGTGCGATCCAAAGTATCGGGTAGGCTATATGTATTTGATCAGACCACATATTGAACTTGTATTTATGTATGTGCCTTACAAGTGTATCTTCTTCTAGGCTAACTGTTTGAAGAACAAAACCAACCGTTCTAAAGTGAAATTCCAACAGACAACAGGATCTCGTTGCTATATTGCACACTGCAAGGCTCTTGTAAATAGCTGCTACTTCCTTCTTTTTTTGTGCCATATTATCGTATCTATATTGACTTGTTCCAAATACAGAGGAAAGCCCGTGCGGACCAAAAAGAACTTGAACCGAATGCAGTGCAAATCTTCAAGGATTGCCACACCAGCAAGATGAAGGGCATGAGCACACCAGTTCAAGTCGCCGTTGTAAGTCCTTACTCCTCCTGCCTTGAACTGATTGGTACTGTGATGTGTTCATTTAACTACTTGGTTTGCAGCCAATGTCAGTTACTCTGTTCACTTTTATTCACAGTTTTCTTAACGTATCATTTCACCTTACATGGTTTAAAAGAGATGAAGGATATTCTTTTGGTCTTGATCTGTAATCTAGTTGTTATGTTCACGTGCGCACACAATGATAAAATAACATGTTTGTTTTATATATGTTTGCCCATGATATGAATGATGCCATACTATGTTCATCCTACTTTAAACCATGTCTCTTTATCCTTAGATGTCAACGAATATGAGGAAATAGACAATACAGTAGGCATGCTACATGGACATATGTTCCGAAAGTGATTTTATTATGTAGTTGGCACTACAATACATGCTAATGTATTATAGTAGTTCACAAAATAAGTTATGTATAAGCGTTTAACCTACTTTGTTTGTTTTTGTCTCATTAGTAACTTATCCGGTACACTAATCTACAAGTTCAAACTTTAGGAAGCTATGGAACAAATGATTGAACAGCCACAACCACACGAAGGTGACGAGGCTACTACAGCACAATGTCACTTCTTGCTGCGGTCGTCGGTATCTCTCCACTAACGATTGCAAAAAGCACCTTCTGCGTAATTCGGGTTGGTTGTCAAGGTAACCTCGTCCAAACCGCCTCTTGAACAAAATCTTCCTGCTAGGCAGTGATATATCTGTGCTCGGACACAAGTCCAATCCCTAATGGACGTTGTTTCGGAAACAAGAATAGTGGTTGAGAAATGTCGTCAAGATATGAATGGTTTTGAAACCACACTATCAGACATTCGCTTTGTTGTTCAAGAGCAATGGTGGAAAAAAGGTGGAGATCGTGCTGCTCCATCAGATTCTACAGCCTGAAACATTAGCACTCAGGTCAAATAATCTGTGCTTCTATACATCTGATGGTGCTTTCATCTGGAAGGACTGTAAACTTTATGCCAACAGGCCTTTTGTTGTACGGTTGAAATTTATTTTGTTGTGATACAACATTTATGATACTGCCTCAGGCTGCAGTAATTACGACGCTATTTTTGTATAGTGTAGGTTTATCTTAGCAATGTATTCGGCCGAAAGCTTCGTAGGAGCCCAACATGCCAACATTCGTCGGGCCCATTCCAATTGGGCTAAAAACGATTAAGGGCCGAAATTGGCATGTAGCCCACTAAAAATATCTGGGCCTAAATCAGCATAAGCTTTCATATTTTTCTGGTATGTGCCCATAGTGGGCCTTTAATAGGCCTAAACATAATTTGGGCCCTCAGTAAAAATAGGCCGTTTACAGGTGTAAATATCTCGAGTCCATAAAAAACATGGGCCTTTAATATACCGAAAGTGAGATTGGGCCCTGATTGTGCCAAATAACCCACTGGCCGAAATTCAGATCTTTGACAGGCCGAAATTCATCGGGCCCATTTACGATGCAGATCTTTGACAGGCCGAAATTCGGACGGGCCGTAAATGCGCAGACCTAATACACGGGCCTTTAACAGGCCGGAACTTCGGTCGGGCTAGATTGTCTTCATTTTTATATGGGCCGTTAATGGGCCCGATATGACGTTGGGCCACATATGGTCCATGGTTTACGTCCGGCGTTAATAGGCCGAAAATGACAACAGGCCGAAAGTGGCCCAAAGCTATAGTGGGCCTCTAACAGGCGGAATGTCAGACATGGCCGAATATGACCCAAATCCTTCACGGTCGTTTATGGGCCGAAAGTTTTGTTGGCCTGTAAATGGGCCCAAATGAAGCCGAACCTTTAACAGGCCAGAAATACATCGGGTCGTAATTCGGCCCAATTACTTAGCGGACTATTAACGGGCCAGAAGTGACCATGGGTCGCGTTGATGACAAGTTTAGGATAGGCCGTTGACGGGCCGATTTGACAGAAAATGTTGGGCCTTTAGCTGGGCCGGCCCATTATGGTCTGCAGAATCTTGTGGGCCTTTAGCTGGGCCGGCCCATTGTGGTCCGCAAAATCTTGTGGGCCTTTAGCTGGGCCGGCCCATTATGGTTTGTAAAATCATGTGGGCCTTTAGCTGGGCCGGCCCATTATGGTCCGCTAAATTTTGTGGGCCTTTAGCTGAGCCGGCCCATTATGGTCCGCTAAATCTTATGGGCCTTCGGTTGGGCCGGCCCATTTAAACTTTGTGGGCCACTTTTGGGCCAGTCCACGTGTCAACGCGGAGCTGACGCGTGGATCCGTCAGCCAATGAGAATTTTACACGTGGAAAATCGGCATTTTGGTCGTGGCTGTTAACGGGTTATCGGATCCAAAATCCGACCCGATAGCTTAACAGCGTTCCGTTACGGTGGATGCCACGTGTCGGCCACCCTTGACGAAAGCACTTCTGTGATGCGCGATTTATCATCATGGAAGTGGACACTTCCGTGATGATAATTTTGGCAATGTCATGGAACACTTCTACGACAGCACATGTATGACTATCTTGATTCTGTCATAAATTTGTCATGGATGTACATGCATGACAAAAAACGTGACCTACTGTGACAAAGACGTATCATCACGGAAGTGTATTTTTTTTGTAGTGCAAGTTGCAGCCACGTGGAGATGGTCCATTCAAAGTACTTGCGAAGATCAATGACAATGCCTACAAGATTGACCTTCCGATGGATTATGGTGTTAGTCCAACTTTCAATGTGTCCGACCTCTCTCCATACTTTGGACCATCAGAGTCGAGGACGACTCCTCTTCAAGAGGGGGAGGATGATGAGGACACCACAACCATCGACAAGTCTCCAACAATTATAGGTCCAATCACAAGAAGTCGCGCCAAACAAATAAGTGACCAGGTGAACGCTAACTTAAGTTTACCTTGTAACCTTGATGACACAACTATGCTTTCATCTCCATTGTTGTTGGTTGAACTTAGGTATAACATGGAAGCAATCCAACAACCTATGAGCTCTTGAAGCAACCGCTTTGGAGGAACAAGTTTGGAGAAAACAAGTTTCAAATGAAGCTGATGCTGTCAGTTTTTACCTCTGATGTTTTGGTCTGGCACACCCATATGATGGAGATACGGGGCCATAGGGGTACATCAAAAGAAGCTACATCAAATTATCTTTACAATGCAAAAAACCTCACATCATTTGGAGTTGTGAGTCAAAAGTTCTAGTCATTCTCGTGAAAGGTGTCCAGGCTGTCAAGACTTCGCGAATTTCTGAGGAGCTCTGCAAAAACTCCCAAAGTTGATTGCTTATTCAACCAAGGAAGCCATGTAAACCTGCTTACTTTTGAAACCATTTTCACACCTAGCTAAGGGGGGTTGTCCCTGCTATAAAACCTCATCTCCCCCATCCTCTAGAGAACCTTTTGTCAAACTATTCAGCTACAAGCTTATGCAGCAAGACTGCTAGAGAGATACGAGAGATCTTGCTACCTCTGCTCTTGTGAGTTCATTCGGATTCGCGAGAAGGAGCCTCTGGTTCCCCCTAGTTCGTGCTCTACGGTTCCGGCCGTTTTGTGTGGATTAGTCCCGGTTTGTGGTTCTGCGATTGTTCGGACAGCGGGTTGGAGTTCTTATAGCTTCGGTCAGCCATCCCCAATGTATGGGTTGCATCCAACCTTGGCAGGTATAAAGCTAGTTGTCTCGGCTGCTTGCAGCTAGTTATCCCTCCCGATTCGATCCTACGACGTGAAGATCGGGCCACCCTTGGGCGTGAACTCGTTCATCAGGTTCCCACCTATCAGCTCTTGACCCCAGATTGGATCTGGGTGGTGCTCGGGCCTGGCCGTGGCTGCCTGTCAGGCGTGGTGGCGGCGAGTCTCGCAGCCTCTGGGCATCGTGGAGGTGTCGGCGGCGGCGTGTGCTCAGCCTGGTGGTGGCGGCGGCCATGCACGGGAGTTGGATTCCTTTGAACAGATCTGGGTGAAAACTTGCTTTCGGCTACTACCAAGGCCGGCGGTGGCGACGCTATCTGCATCGTTCCCTTCTTGAAGGCATCGCCGTGGAGAAGTTCAAGGCCACTCTCTGCTACCTCAGGGGGAAACCCTAGATTGGATGATCGAATGATGGCAGCGCTCTGGTGTCGTTCCCCCCTTGGGGGCATCATTCTTGGAGGTACACACGTGATCGAGGGACTAGAGGACGGATTTTTTGGTGGAGCGGTGCGTCATCTCACTCATTGATAGCAGCGGGTCTCGACAGCATGGCGTTGTGGTGACTCGGCGTCCGATGCGCGGAGATGGACTCGCGTAGGAGGGTGACGCGTCCTGGCGTCATGGTGGCATCGACGGCAGCTAGACCGGGCAAGGTAGATGCAGTAGTACAGCTCCGAAGATGGATTGGTGGCAAGTGGCTGCGGCGGCCTCATACCCGGCAGGCATCCTGGTTGAGGAGTGCGCCGGACCGGTGGGTGACCCATACCCGGCAGGCATCCTGGGTGGAACCTCAGGTCTTAGATGTTAGGTTTGGCTGCGAGGTCTGTTTGGTATTAGGCCCAGACTATCAGCATCCCTTCATCAATTGGATAGGAGTAGCGACAGATATTGCCTAGGTATGACACATAGATCGGATATGAACTCCTTCATCCAGACTCCTTCATTTGCTGCTTCCGAAGCAGCTATGTACTCCGCTTCACACGTAGATCCCGCCACAACGCTTTGTTTAGAACTGCACCAACTGACAGCTCCACCATTTAATGTAAACACGTATCCGGTTTGCGATTTAGAATCGTCCGGATCAGTGTCAAAGCTTGCATCAACGTAACCATTTACGATGAGCTCTTTGTCACCTCCATAAATGAGAAACATATCCTTAGTCCTTTTCAGGTATTTCAGGATGTTCTTGACCGCTGTCCAGTGATCCACTCCTGGATTACTTTGGTACCTCCCTGCTGGACTTATAGCAAGGCACACATCAGGTCTGGTACACAGCATTGCATACATGATAGAGCCTATGGCTGAAGCATAGAAAACATCTTTCATTTTCTCTCTATCTTCTGCAGTGGTCGGGCATTGAGTCTTACTCAACTTCACACCTTGTAACACAGGCAAGAACCCTTTCTTTGCTTGATCCATTTTGAACTTCTTCAAAACTTTGTCAAGGTATGTGCTTTGTGAAAGTCCAATTAAGCGTCTTGATCTATCTCTATAGATCTTGATGCCCAATATATAAGCAGCTTCAACGAGGTCTTTCATTGAAAAACTCTTATTCAAGTATCCCTTTATGCTATCCAGAAATTCTATATCATTTCCAATCAACAATATGTCATCCACATATAATATCAGAAATGCTACAGAGCTCCACTCACTTTCTTGTAAATACAGGCTTCTCCAAAAGTCTATACAAAACCAAATGCTTTGATCACACTATCAAAGCGTTTATTCCAACTCCGAGAGGCTTGCACCAGTCCATAAATGGATCGCTGGAGCTTGCACACTTTGTTAGCTCCCTTTGGATCGACAAACCTTCCGGTTGCATCATATACAACTCTTCTTCCAGATATCCATTCAGGAATGCAGTTTTGACATCCATTTGCCAAATTTCCTAATCATAAAATGCGGCAATTGCTAACATGATTCGGACAGACTTAAGCGTCGCTACGGGTGAGAAGGTCTCATCGTAGCCAATCCCTTGAACTTGTCGAAAACCTTTTGCAACAAGTCGAGCTTTATAGACAGTAATATTACCGTCAGCGTCAGTCTTCTTCTTGAAGATCCATTTATTCTCAATTGCTTGCCGATCATCAGGCAAGTCAACCAAAGTCCACACTTTGTTCTCATACATGGATCCCATCTCAGATTTCATGGCCTCAAGCCATTTCGCGGAATCTGGGCTCACCATCGCTTCTTCATAGTTTGTAGGTTCGTCATGGTCTAGTAACATAACCTCCAGAACAGGATTACCATACCACTCTGGTGCGGATCTTACTCTGGTTGACCTACGAGGTTTAGTAACAACTTGATCTGAAGTTTCATGATCATCGTCATTAACTTCCTCACTAATTGGTGTAGGTGTCGCAGAAACCGGTTTCTGCGATGAACTACTTTCCAATAAGGGAGCATGTATAGTTACCTCATCAAGTTCTACTTTCCTCCCACTCACTTCTTTCGAGAGAAACTCCTTCTACAGAAAGCTTCCGAATTTAGCAACAAAAGTCTTGCCTTTGGATCTGTGATAGAAGGTGTACCCAACAGTCTCCTTTGGGTATCCTATGAAGACACATTTCTCCGATTTGGGTTCGAGCTTATCAGGTTGAAGCTTTTTCACATAAGCATCGCAGCCCCAAACTTTAAGAAACGACAACTTTGGTTTCTTGCCAAACCACAGTTCATAAGGCGTCGTCTCAACGGATTTTGATGGTGCCCTATTTAACGTGAATGTGGCCGTCTCTAAAGCATAACCCCAAAACAATAGTGGTAAATCAGTAAGAGACATCATAGATCGCACCATATCTAGTAGAGTACGATTACGACGTTCGGATACACCATTACGCTGTGGTGTTCCGGGTGGCGTGAGTTGTGAAACTATTCCGCATTGTTTCAAATGAAGACCAAACTCATAACTCAAATATTCTCGTCCACGATCAGATCGTAGAAACTTTATTTTCTTGTTACGATGATTTTCAACTTCACTCTGAAATTCTTTGAACTTTTCAAATGTTTCAGACTTATGCTTCTTTAAGTAGATATACCCATATCTGCTTAAATCATCTGTGAAGGTGAGAAAATAACGATATCCTCCACGAGCTTCAACATTCATCGGACCACATACATCTGTATGTATGATTTCCAACAAATCTGTTGCTCTCTCCATAGTACCGGAGAACGGTGTTTTAATCATCTTGCCCATGAGGCACGGTTCGCAAGTACCAAGTGATTCGTAATCAAGTGGTTCCAAAAGTCCATCAGTATGGAGTTTCTTCATGCGCTTTACACCGATATGACCTAAACGGCAGTGCCACAAATAAGTTGCACTATCATTATCAACTCTGCATCTTTTGCTTCAATATTATGAATACTAGATATGTCCAGTGACAAAAATAAACATATTGGTATGGTTTGCATGGGCTGAAAAAAATTGTAGTGTATTGTGACGTGGGATGCTTGCATGTCGATAGAATTAGTGATAATGGAATAATGTTTGCATGGGCTGAAAACTATTGTTAGTGAATGCTGACATGGCACACTTGGTGGGCACACTTGGTGAGGTGGATGGCTTGCATGTTGAGAGAATTAGAAGTAGTGGGGATCAACCATTTAGGTATATAGATGTGTATCACTACTATCGAGATTCATCAAAAATAGACCACTCTTCAAGGGTGCATGACCATAAAAGATATTACTCATATAAATAGAACAACCATTATTCTCTGATTTAAATGAATAACCGTCTCGCATCAAACAAGATCCAGATATAATGTTCATGCTCAACGTTGGCACCAAATAACAATTATTTAGGTCTAAAACTAATCCCAAAGGTAGATGTAGAGGTAGCGTGCCGACCGCAATCACATCGACTTTGGAACCATTTCCCACGCGCATCGTCACCTCGTCCTTAGCCAATCTTCGCAATCCGTAGCCCCTGCTTTGAGTTGCAAATATTAGCAATGAACCAGTATCAAATACCAGTGCTCTGCGAGCATTAGTAAGGTACACATCAATAACATGTATATCACATGTACCTTTGTTCACCTTGCCATCCTTCTTATCCGCCAAATACTTGGGGCAGTTCCGCTTCCACTGACCAGTCTGCTTGCAGTAGAAGCACTTAGTCTCAGGTTTAGGTCTAGACTTGGGTTTCTTCTCCTGAGCAGCAAATTGCTTGCTATTCTTCTTGAAGTTCCCCTTCTTCTTCCCTTTGCCCTTTTTCTTGAAACTGGTGGTCTTATTGACCATCAACACTTGATGCTCCTTCTTGATTTCTACCTCTGCAGCCTTTAGCATTGCGAAGAGCTCAGGAATCGCTTATCCATCCCTTGCATGTTATAGTTCATCATGAAGCTCTTGTAGCTTGGTGGCAGTGATTGGAGAATTCTTTCAATGACGCTATCATCCGGAAGATTAACTCCCAGTTGAATCAAGTGATTATTATACCCAGACATTTTGAGTATATGCTCACTGGCAGAACTATTCTCCTCCATCTTACAGCTGTAGAATTTATTGGAGACTTCATATCTCTCAATCCGGGCATTTGCTTGAAATATTAACTTCAACTCCTGGAACATCTCATATGCTCCATGACGTTCAAAACGTCGTTGAAGTCCCGGTTCTAAGCCGTAAAGCATGGCACATTGAACTATCGAGTAGTCATCAGCTTTGCTCGCCAGACGTTCTTAACGCCGCCGATTGCATCGCGAGAGGTTCTGGCACCCAGCGGTGCTTCGGGACGTAATTCTTACGTGCAGCAATGAGGATAATCCTCAAGTTACGGACCCAGTCCGTGTAATTGCTACCATCATCTTTCAACTTTGCTTTCTCAAGGAACGCATTAAAATTCAACGGAACAACAACACGGGCCATCTATCTACAATCACATAGAAAAGCAAGATACTATCAAGTACTAAGTTCATGATAAATTTAAGTTCAATTAATCATATTACTTAAGAACTCCCACTTAGATAGACATCCCTCTAATCCTCTAAGTGATCACGTGATCCATATCAACTAAACCATGTCCGATCATCACGTGAGATGGAGTAGTTTCAATGGTGAACATCACTATGTTGATCATATCTACTATATGATTCACGCTCGACCTTTCGGCCGTGTTCCGAGGCCTCTGTTATATGCTAGGCTCGTCAAGTTTAACCTGAGTATTCCGCGTGTGCAACTGTTTTGCACCCGTTGTATTTGAACGTATAGCCTATCACACCCGATCATCACGTGGCGTCTCAGCACGAAGAACTTTCGCAACGGTGCATACTCAGGGAGAACACTTATACTTTGATAATTTAGTGAGGGATCATCTTATAATGCTACTGTCAATCAAAGCAAGATAAGATGCATAAAAGATAAACATCACATGCAATCAATATAAATGATATGATATGACCATCATCATCTTGTGCTTGTGATCCCCATCTCCGAAGCACCGTCATGATCACCATCGTCACCAGTGCGACACCTTGATCTCCATCGTAGCATCGTTGTTGTCTCGCCAATCTTATGCTTCTACGACTATCACTACCGCTTAGTGATAAAGTAAATCATTACAGGGCGATTGCATTGCATACAATAAAGCGACAACCATATGGCTCCTGCCAGTTGCCGGTAACTCGGTTACAAAACATAATCATCTCATACAATAAAATATAGCATCACGTCTTGACCATATCACATCACAACATGCCCTGCAAAAACAAGTTAGACGTCCTCTACTTTGTTGTTGCAAATTTTACGTGGCTACTATGGGCTTAGCAAGAACCATTCTTACCTACGCATCAAAACCACAATGATAGTTTGTCAAGTTGGTGTTGTTTTAACCTTCATAAGGACCGGGCGTAGCCACACTCGGTTCAACTAAAGTTGGAGAAACTGACACCCGCCAGCCACCTGTGTGCAAAGCACGTTGGTAGAACCAGTCTCGCGTAAGCGTACGTGTAATGTCGGTCCGGGCCGCTTCATCCAACAATAGCGCCGAACCAAAGTATGACATGCTGGTAAGCAGTATGAATTATATCGCCCACAACTCACTTGTGTTCTACTCGTGCATATGACATCTACGCATAAAACCTGGCTCTGATACCATTGTTGGGGAACGTAGTAATTTCAAAAAAATTCCTACGCACACGCAAGATCATGGTGATGCATAGCAACGAGAGGGGAGAGTGTTGTCCATGTACCCTCGTAGACCAAAAGCGGAAGTGTTAGCACAACGCGTTTGATGTAGTCGTACGTCTTCACGATCCGACCGATCAAGTACCGAACGCACGGCACCTCTGAGTTCAGCACACGTTCAGCCCGATGACGTCCCTCGAACTCCGATCCAGCTGAGTGTTGAGGGCGAGTTCTGTCAGCACGACAGCGTGCTGACGATGATGAAGTTCTACCGACGCAGGGCTTCGCATAAGCACCGCTACAGTATTATCGAGGTGGACTATGGTGGAGGGGGGCACCGCACACGACTAAAAGATCAAACGATCAATTGTTGTGTCTCTAGGGTGCCCCCTGCCCCGTATATAAAGGAGCAAGGGGAGGTGCGGCCGACCTAGAGGCGCCAGAGGAGTCCTACTCCACGGGAGTAGGACTCCTCCCTTTCCTTGTTGGACTAGGAGTGGAGGGGAAAGAGGAGGAGAGAGGAAGGAAGAGGCGCCGCCCCCTCTCCTGTCCTATTCGGAGTAGGGGGGGCGCGCGCCCTGCCCCGCCGCCTCCTCTTCTCCACAAGGCCCACTATGGCCCATTAAGCCCCGGGGTTCGATAACCTCCGGTACTCGGTAAAATGCCGATTTCACCGGAACACTTCCGATATCCAAATATAGGCTTCCAATATATCAATCTTCATGTCTCGACCATTTCGAGACTCCTCGTCATGTCCGTGATCACATCCGGACTCGAACAACCTTGGTACACCAAAACATATAAACTCATAATATAAGCATCATCAAAACGTTAAGCGTGCGGACCCTACGGGTTCGAGAACTATGTAGACATGACCAAGACACGTCTCCGGTCAATAACCAATAGCGGAACCTGGATGCTCATATTGGCTCCCACATATTCTACGAAGATCTTTATCGGTCAGACCGCATAACAACATACGTTGTTCCCTTTGTCATCGACATGTTACTTGCCCGAGATTCGGTCGTCGGTATCTCAATACCTAGTTCAATCTCGTTACTGGCAAGTATCTTTACTCGTTCCGTAATACATTATCCCGCAACTAACTCATTAGTTGCAATGCTTGCAAGGCTTAAGTGATGTGCATTACTGAGAGGGCCCAGAGATACCTCTCCGACAATCGGAGTGACAAATCCTAATCTTGAAATACGCCAACCCAACAAGTACCTTCGGAGACACCTGTAGAGCACCTTTATAATCACCCAGTTACGTTGTGACGTTTGGTAGCACACAAAGTGTTTCTCCGATAAACGGGAGTTGCATAATCTCATAGTCATAGGAACATGTATAAGTCATGAAGAAAGCAATAGCAACATACTAAACGATCAAGTGCTAAGCTAACAGAATGGGTCAAGTCAATCACATCATTCTCCTAATGATGTGATCTCGTTAATCAAATGACAACTCATGTCAATGGCTAGGAAACATAACCATCTTTGATCAACGAGCTATTCAGGTAGAGGCATACTAGTGACACTCTGTTTGTCTATGTATCCACACATGTATTATGTTTCCGGTTAATACAATTCTAGCATGAATAATAAACTTTTATCATGATATAAGGAAATAAATAATAACTTTATTATTGCCTCTAGGGCATATTTCCTTCACATGGAGAGAGCGTCGTCGAGGCCGTACATTGCGCCCCGGATACCCATGCCAAGAGGAGCAGCCCGGACCAGCAAAGCATCCAAAATCTTCGGATCCAACACCAAACACACCACGAGCAACAAGACCGCGCCTTCATGAAGGATACGACGCCGAGACACCGCCGCTGTCCGATCTAGTGAACCAGATCTAGGGTTTCCCCTGATACTCACGTAGGGGCGCGGAGAAGAGGCCATGGCGGCACCTCCAAGAAGGGAACGACACCCACAAGTGTCGCTGCCGCCAGCATCAGTGAGCCGAGCAAGGCTTTCGCCCTAGCCAAAGTCCGCACAATCCCAAGCGCTACTGGATCTGGATTCGAGGACGCAGAGACCAAAGTAGGCCAAGACCACACCACCGGAAGAAGAGCCGCACCCATCGCCGGGGAAATTGACAACGGGCACCGCCGGACGCTCCACCACAGACAGACCACAGGATAGATCGAGCCAGGGAAGGCTTGAATCCATCTCCAACAACACCACAACCAGCCCGAGAGGAAGAGGCATGGCTAGGGCGAGGCTCCGCCGCCGGGAGCACGCCGGACAGCCGGAGGCCAGGAGTCAACGGCCCCACCACGGCCAGCCAAAGAGGAGGCACGGCCGGGAAAGGCCCTGCAGCCGGGAAGACGCCGGACGACCAGGGCCAGGGGGTTGGGTGGCTGCACGAGGTGGAGCTCATGGGAGGGGGAGGGGGACGCACGGCACCGGGCGACGCCGGTGACCATGGCAGGGAGGGACCATGGCGGCGCCGCCAGATCCACCACCGGGGAGGGACCAGGAGGCGTGGAGGGGGAGGGGCGCCACCGGATCCGCCACCAGCAGGCGTGACGCCGGCCGCCAGGCCGCGGGAGAGGCGCCGACGGACCACAGGAGGCGGGTCGCCCGCCGTTGGGGCTAGCGCGAGAGAGCCGCAGCACGGGGTGCGACCCCGCCGCCGCCGCCACTTTGCGGGCTTCGCCCGGTGGTGGCCTCCGGCGGCGGTGAGGCGAGTGGCTGGAGGGGGGGGGGGGGCGGCGGCGAGATTGGGGGCTGCTGCCCGTGTTGCCTAGGTAGGCGACGCGGGGGCCGAGCGGGTCACATGCCACAGCTTCACCAGAGTGGTTCAAGGTGACTTTAGTCTTTTCTTTTATGATCAGGGGTTTTCCCACGGCTCCATTTTCATTAAGAAAGCGAAGCCCAAAAACAGGTCTTTTACACGACACATGCCAGAACCACACACACAAAGACTCAAGGCAGAAAACACAATTAACCAACTACTATGACAGACTCCTCGACACACACCCAGAACCTGCCATATCTCGGGCACAATAGTGACAACTTGAACATGGGAGTACATCAGAAACCAGAGAAGACAACATGAATAGCATCAGCTTCCTCCGGATGCATCTTTTGGTATTCAAGTGTCGTCCTGCCCCCATGTTCAGCTTCACTCACCGTTGCCCTCCATGATCCGCATCCAACACCGTGCATATCCCGACTCAGCCTGGTTCCAGCACAAACGGGGTTTTTAAGATCTCCCACAGCTCCTTCTGAAATTTGTCCAACAGACCCCCTGGCAGATCCTTGGATATCTTGGTCCAGGCTCTCAGGTACCCAAAGATTGGCCCTAGGACCTGTTTCATAGATATCCATGAACATCTATTAAACACAATAGCATTTCTAGCATTCCACAGCCCCCACAGGACTGCAGAAGAGACAAAGTTAAAGTGAAGATTCTTTTTGTTACATAACCATCGTCTAGCAATCGACTCAAAATCTATCACATCTATCTGAAATATCTTCCTAACAATATTCCAGACATTCCTAGCTACCACACACTCAAAGAATAGATGATACACTGACTCTATCTCTTTGCAGTGCATGCACTCTAAAGGTTTCG
Source organism: Aegilops longissima (assembly GCA_021605205.1). Classification (NCBI taxonomy): domain Eukaryota; kingdom Viridiplantae; phylum Streptophyta; class Magnoliopsida; order Poales; family Poaceae; genus Aegilops; species Aegilops longissima. Next base: position 143,819,253 of record CM038681.1, read on the forward strand.
CCATCCCTCTCCTCCTTAGATTATCACATGTCATGATTTTGTTCTGTGAAAACAACCACAGGAAACCTTGAATTTTTGGGGGCACTTTGATATTCCAAACAGCAGGAAGGAATATTGGTTGCACCCCTCTAAAACTAACAATATCATAAAGTGACTTGGAAGAATAAACCCCGTTCGACTCATATTGCCAGATAAGGTTATCCTCCTCCCCATCTAAATGAATCGACTCAACTATACTACACAGATCTAGCCATTGCCCCATGAGTTCATCAGAGAAAGTCCTTCTGAAAGTACACTTAAGCTCAACACCGTCCCACAGATCGGCAAGAGTTTTGTTCTTTTCCTGAACCAAGAAATACAAATCCCAAAACTGGGTAGCCAAAGGAGCATTTCCATGCCAAATGTCCTCCCAGAACCTAACTGATCTCCCATTCCCTATCTTCCATTTATAACCAAATTTCACAGCCTGTAAAGCCCATAAGAAGCTTTTCCAGAATTGTGATGGATGATTATCATGGCAACATAAGATATTGGGATTTCTAGTATTGTATTTACTATCTACTACTTTTTTCCACAGGGACCCCTCTCCTGCAATATATATCTTAACCCATGCACCAATCAGGCACAAGTTCATGTCTTGCGGGTTCAGGACCCCCATACCTCCATATTCTTTTTCATACAAATAGACCCCCAATTAGCTAAATGAATCTTATGCACTCCTTCACTGTCACTCCAGGGAAAGTTTGCCATGTGAGCATTAATCAGTTTAAGAGCCCACTTAGGAAACTTAAAAAAGGATAACATGTATAAAGGAATACTGGATAGACAAGCTTTAATCAGAGTAATCTTTCCTAAATATGATAGTAACTCCCTCTCCATCCTGCAATCCTAGCTAGAATCTTATCTATCAAATATTGCAGATCTTCTCTACTCAGCCTATTATAATGAAGAGGAATCCCCAGATATTTAATTGGAAATTCCCCCGCAACACACTGAAAGATCTGGATAAAGCTCTCCATCTCTGAGCTCTCCATGTTAATAGGGAATAAAGCACTCTTATGGTAATTTGTTCTCATCCCAGAGACCTGCTCAAAGCAGGTTAAAATCCACTTCAAATTAAGCGCTACTCTCTCATCATTTTCCAAGAACAAAAGAGTGTCATCCGCGTACTGCAAGCACATGACACCCTCCCTAACCAGTTCAGGGCATAAACCTTTTATCAATCCAGCTTGTGTCCCTTTCACCAGCATCCTAGAAAACACATCTACAACCAAATTAAAGAGAAGTGGGGATACTGGATCCCCCTACCGAAGGCCTTTTCCAGTGAGGAAAAAATCACTCTCTTCCCCATTTAATTTGACTCCCACAGAGCCATTTTTAGTTAAACTCCTAATCCAGCCTAGCCACCTTGGCCCAAAACCCCTGAGGGCTAGGATCTCATACAGAAAATCTAAGTTCACTTTATCGTAGGCTTTTTCATAATCGATCTTAAACACCAGGCCTTTCCTACCAGTAGAATGAACCTTATGCACTATCTCATGAGCTGTAACCACACTCTCTAAAATAAATCTGCCCCTCACAAAAGCAGACTGAGCTTCAGAGATCAGTCCACCAATTATGAGAGCCAACCTATTAGTCAATACCTTAGTGAAAATTTTAAAAGAGCAATTTAGTAAACTAATAGGCCTAAACTTATTCATAGTCCTAGCCTCATTTTCCTTAGGAATCAAAGTAATCATAGCAAAGTTAAGCCTAAAGATGTCTAGGTCCCCCTCAACCAGGCATCAAACATCTTAACCAAATCCTCTTTAATTACCTCCCAGAATTCCTGATAAAACATAAAAGGTAGACCATCTGGTCCAGGAGCTCCATCAGAGTAAGAACTAAACACAGCAATTCTAATTTCCTCTTCAGTAAATCTAGCCTCTAGACTAGCATTCTCCTCTACAGTAACTTTTTCACCTTCAGTGAAAAAATCAGTTTTTAACCTAATATTAGGTCTAGGTTCCCATTTAAATAGATCTTTATAATTATTCACAGCAATCTTACTCATCTCATCATTATCTGTGACTGGGCCATCATCCCCATCTAACACATGTATCAACTTCTTCCTCCTCCTTTGGTTAGCACTGCTTGAAAATAAGCAGTGTTCCTATCCCCTTCCACTATGTCTCTATCTCTAGACCGCTGCCTTGCTTTAATCTCCTCAACAAGCCATAGCTCATTGAGTTCTTTAAGGATGTCATTCATCCTATTGTGTTCATCTGCAGACAACTCTCCAGTTTCTGTTTTGACATCCAAGAGATCATACTCAGGCATAAGCTCTTTCTTATTATTTCTAAGCAACGCTTCTATATTTCTACTCCAACCACTAGCCAACCTCCTAAAAGTTCTCACTTTATGTTGCCACACATCAATAGTGTTGCAAGAGTTACATCTACTAGCCCACGCTTTATACACCAGATCTTTAAAATCAGGTCTTGTAAACCACCACTTCTCAAACTTAAAACTACTTTTCCTACTCCTCTGTTTCACCCCAGACTCCCACACTACTGGAGTATGATCACTACCAATCCTAGGTAACACTCTGGAGCTAGCCATAAGGAAGGATGACTTTGTAAGGTCTTGTGTGAACAATTAATAAAGTGGCTGCATGCATCGAGATGCAGAGGCCGGGGGTCTTCCTCCTTTAAAAAAAAACAACAACGGGATAAGCCAGTCCTGACTCTTATTTCATTTTCGATCTGTATGCGCAGGTGATGGAATCGCTGATCTGTAGCAGCAGCAACAGGAATCTGGGGAAGGAATAAACGGAGCGGCGGCAGCAAGCAGGCCAGCAGAGCAGGTAAAGGCAAGGAACGGAAGAAAGGAATGAGTCTGAAAATTTTACCGCGGACCGGCTGGACAGCTAGGCCCTCCATGGATCCCTATCCCCGCCGGCGAAGCAAGCAATCGCCTCCACCTCCATCTTCCTCCCGCTCACGTATTCGTGTTCCTTTCTTCGTTCCCCTGCTGTACCTCCCCTCCATTGTTTTTTCCTTTCAAGCTGATGGGCATCGCTGGCGGTGCTCCGCCGATCGACGCTTCCCGCCGTATTTATACCCGCGCGCGCGCGAAACGGCCATGCCCATACCAACTTCGAAGTCCTGTTCTTGTTCTGTTTTGGACTGGGCGTAGCGAGACACCATGGGCTCCTCGACGAGAGCCGCTCTGATGCTCGCCCTGCCTCTCCTTTGCTTTCTGTCAGGTACGCATTTTCACTTGCAGATCTACTCCGGTTCTATCGATCGGCACTCACTGTCGAGCTTGTTTCCCGTCAGAATTTTGACGCGTACGTTTGTGTCCACGCAGGTGCGACGATGCGTGCGGAGGCGGCCAGGATGTTCACCATCATCAACAAGTGCGAGACGACCGTGTGGCCGGCGGTGACGCCGCCGGGGGACAGCTTCGGCGGGGGCGGGTTCGAGCTCAAGACGGGGCAGTCGGCCGTCTTCACGGCGCCGCCGGCGTGGTCGGGCCGCATCTGGGGCCGCACCGACTGCGCCTTCGACCAGGCCGGCACCGGCAAGTGCGGCACGGGCGCCTGCGGCGGGGCCCTCAAGTGCGGCGCGTCGGGCGACCCGCCGGCGAGCCTGGCCGAGTTCACGCTCGCCACCACGGACTTCTACGACGTGAGCCTCGTGGACGGCTTCAACCTGCCCATCACGGTGACGCCCGTGAGCGGGCGCGGCAACTGCTCCGTGGCCGGCTGCGACGGCGACCTCCGGGAGACCTGCCCCGCCGAGCTCTCCGTGAAGGGCCCCAGCGGGAAGACGGCGGCGTGCCGGAGCGCCTGCGACGTGTTCAACACCGACCAGTACTGCTGCCGTGGCAAGTTCGGGGGGCCCTCCACCTGCCCGCCCACGCCATACTCCAAGAAGTTCAAGGAGGCCTGCCCGTCCGCGTACAGCTACGCCTACGACGACCCCAGCAGCCTCTTCCAGTGCTCCGGCGCCGACTACGTCATCACCTTCTGCACAAACAGGTGACGCCATTAATCAAATCCCTGTTGAACTTTACACTTGAGATTGCGAGTTTCCATTTTTCGGTACCAATGCATACATTCTTGTGTTTCTACCAGGAAGCAATCGGTGTGCACGCACCACAACAACAAGCTCGAGTGCGATGCCTCAAGCCGACACATGCCGATCATGTCCGCCATGATGCTGCTGCTGCTCGTCAGCTTTGTGGCACTGCAGTTTCTCATGTGATTCATGACAACAGAATTTAATGTGGATGATCTCGGTATTTCTTTGGAGTTTGGAGAGGAAACGTTAGCGATCTTTTTTTACCTGTGTTTTCAATCGGTGTGAATGGAGGCGTGGCCACAGCATGCAGTACACAATGGTTCGTGTGAACTTTTTTAGTGGACCGGCTCTTGCCAAATGTAAATAGTGGGCAAATGTAAGAAAATGTTCACTCAAAATGTTCTTCCATGGAAATAAACAGTTTGATCACACAAGGCGGCAATGAGAAATATAGTGAAGGCAATGCATTATCACCAGCCCGAACTTCAAAAGGCAAAGCCACTGATTTTGATTTGTTTTTGTTTCAAGAAATTTGGTTAAGTGAGTAAATTCTTTGATTTGATTTGGTTGGGGTGCGTCATGCCAGGCAATAGTGCAACACCTAGATGACACATGAGAGCACCAGCAGCAAGCTACTGTGATGGACCCTCATCCATAAAAAATAAATTTAATATCATTGTGGGCGTGTAGCCCACATATCAGATATTAAACTGATAAGAACAGATACTACACTTGATGTTAGCCAAAAGGCCGAGAAAGGTATGCTTTGAAACGTTGCTCCGAGTATCCTTTTATTACTTCCTCGACCGACTATGCCACTTGTCCAGGCGAGGTGGGATTAAACGTGAATCAGAGTTGAGAGTTTGCAGTATTCTTTGGCAGCGTGCCTCTGTCCGTGCTTCCCCGTAGTTGGGATAAGCCCGGAAGAATTTCTCAGCCCACATGGCTGAACGTTGGTTTTCCCATGAGTACAGTACAAACACACTGGATGAGGCTGGCCTAGAGCTCTATTGGGCGCCCGCGTGCGTCCAATAGTCCAGCTTCGCTGAAGGGGTGCGCGGACTCGAGTTCCCGACCTCACGTCGAAACGAAAGGCAGCTAGCCAGTCGACCTCGCAACTGTTTGACTAAAGCATAGCGCTAACAATAAAGTACAGTAGCAGATCCGGTTTTTTTTTTCAAATTTGACAAACATTTCTTGGAAAAAGGTATGAACATATTTTCTGAGAAAATGCGAATACTATTTCAAAATAATGAAACCAATTTGGAATTTCGAACAATCTTTCTGAAAAGTGAAATTTTTTTTAAACAATGAGTTTAAAATACATACTGAACATTTATTAATATACAGTTTACATTATTCAAATACACACTGAACATTTGTTAAACAAATACGGTCAATATTTTTCAAATGCAAGCTAATCAAATTTCCGATACATGATGAACATTTTTTTACACAGGAGCATTTTTTATATTTACATTGAACATTTTTTCAATGTAGTGAACTTTTAAAGGTGAAAAAAATTAAATCGTGAAGAAAATTTGGACTCATAAACATATTTCCAAAAATTAAACAAAATTTAAATTCTTACATTTTTTGAAAAAAAGAATTTATGAAAAAACACAAAAAGGAAACAGGGAAAAAGGGAAAATAATAAACATAAAAAACGAAAAAGAAAATCATAAAAAACAATTAAAAAGGAAAAAAAACGGTTCAGGGAACCTACTAGAAAGTTAGAAGGTTCCAAAAACCGCCTGTTGGCTTGAAGTGGGCCGGCCCGTGCGCGTCGCTCGCTAGCTTCGATTTTCAGCTAAGCTGCATCTGTTTGCGGAAAATCCTATTGGACGCTCGCTGCATCGACTTGTCGAGGCTTCGCACAGAGAGCTAGCAATAGCGATCAAGATGAGCCGGCCAGTTAGGAGATAGCGCTGGCGCTGCAGCTTCCAGTTTTAGGAACTTCTGGAGGGTTCCTGAACGGTTTTGGGAACCTTCTAGCTTGAACCGGGTTTTCACTGGTTTTTTCTGTTTGCTTTTGCTTTGCTGTTTTTCCTGTTTTTTTCTTTCTTTGTTTTTCTGTTTCTTTATTTCATTTTTCAATTTCTTTTTCTTCTTTTTTTGTTTTCTTTTTTTTCACATTTCAAATTATGTTTGGAAGTTTCAAAAAATCTTCCCATTTCAAATTCATGCTTCCAAATTTGTTCTTCATTTCAAAATTTGTTTTCAACATTCAAAAATTGTTCGTGCTTTAAAAAATTGTCCGCGCTTCTAAATTTGTTCTCCATTTCAAAATTTGTTCTTAACATTCAAAAATTGTTCGTGCTTTAAAAAATTGTTCGCGCTTCTAAATTTGTTCTCCATTTCAAAATATGTTCTCAACATTCAAAAATTGTTCGTGCTTTCAAAAATTGTTCGAGCTTCCAAATTTGTTCTCCATTTCAAAATTTGCTCTCAACATTAAAAAATTGTTCGTGCTTTCAAAAATTGTTCGAGCTTCCAAATTTGTTCTCCATTTCAAAATTTGTTCTCAACATTCAAAAATTGTTCGTGCTTTAAAAAAAATTTCGCATCATTTCAGAAACTGTTCACCTTTCAATGTTTTATTCAAAAAACAAAAAATATTTTGTTTCAAAAAAAGTTTCCATTTCCAAAATTTGTTCACAAATACAAAAACTGTTCACATGTTTAAACTTTGTTTGCAAATGCAAAAATGTATGGGAATTTCAAAAAAAATGTTCCAAATGTTGTTCACAAATTCAAAGCTGTTCAGGAATTTCGAAAATTCTTCATGTTATTCAAATTCGTATTTAATTTTTTGTTCCATTTTTTAACTTTTTTGAGTGTCCCAAATAATGTTTTCGTTTCAAAAAGTATTTCCTTTAAAAAAATCTTGTTTGGCATTTTTGTAAAAAGTTTTAATCTACCACGTATTATAGTTCATATATACCGGGCTGCCACTTTACACACTAAATCTCAGTTATACAGTGGCTATGGACGCGCTTTCATGGCGGGAGGACTTTGTGTTCGATCCAACGCCCACAAGTTTTTATGGAATTTTGTGAATTTGTTTTTTTTTTTCTGCTTATGTTTGGTTTTTTTACATTGGCGCTGCCACTCTTTCACAAAATAGCTAGCCTGGCGGAGTGGCTACCGCATAGCGGGTGCATGTAGAGATCACAGGTTTGATTCCAGAACTGGCGCCTTTTTTGACATCTTTTTCATTCAGCGATGGACAGCAAATGGGCAGACCCACGTAAACCGCATCCTGTGTGAAACGGTGACTTCTTGCCGCAATAAGCGGCATATAGGAGGTCCCTCTGTTTGCCGCACACGCGGAGCAAATAGGATTCGCCAGTATAAACGCACTGGATGATGCTGGCCTTTGGTTATGCTAGTGCTGTACATACCTATAGCTGAGCTTATTACTTCTCTCTGAAAAAGAAACTCAGCTTATTAAAGAAACTGCATCTGACCTGATATAGATTATCTTAACTCTTAAGCTCATCTTCAATGCAATGGCTAAGGTGCACGCCATGGTTTCTGAATCATAACGAAATGAGATTACTTTCAGTTTGAGCGTGTATTAATATACAAAACTATGCCACTTGTTTGCATTATTAGGTGGCACGGAGTTCAGGAGCATCTTCAATAGTTCATGTCAACTACTCTCTACGTTCAGAAATATAACATGTTTGAATATTTTAATATGGGCTACATATGAACTGAAATAAGTAAACAAATACACTAAAATGTATCTATGTGTGTGTGTGTGTGTGTGTGTGTGTGTATATATATATATATATATATATATATATATATATATATATATATATATATATATATATATATATATATATATATATAATCTGATGAGAGATGGTCTCTCGGAATTTGTTCAACTGTTTTGGTTGGCGGACCACTCCCTATGATTTTTTATATTCACCCTTAGGGCAGCCATGTGTGGCAATTATTGTGATCAGATGATGAACTTTCTGTAACACCCCCAGTGTCATGCTAAAGTAATCCCCTGTTAATGGTGCCATGTCATCATGTTACTTTTGCTAATCTTCACTTGATCCAAATCACAATTCAAATTCAAATCCAATCTAAAGTAAAAGAAATCATATTTGACAGACATGAAAACTAAAATGTTCATCATTCGTAAAAAATTCGATAACAAATGATTGTTAAGGAAAGCAACATCACCTCCGAGCCAAGATGGACTGTAGCAATTAAAATAGTGCCATTTCGGCATTTCAAAATGCTATTTTATTTGTGCAAAATCCAAGGCAATGCCAAACACTACAAAGAATTTAAGTGGCCTAGTCCCAAAATTTGTCAAAGTATTATGGTAGCCCAAACCTTTCCCTAGTTGTCTCTGTCTTAAAAAAAACAGAAAACCAGAAAAGAGTAAGGGCCTACTCGGCCTCTGACATATGGCCCAGCCCACCTACTCCACATCTCCTTTCTCCTGTACACAGGGAGGGCGTGTCGCCCATCCACCGGCACCATGGCCGGCGATGCACACACGTCGGGCATCCACCCGAGCTCCGGAGGAGATAAGGCCGATCCCAAGCCCCCTGCAGCGAAACCCTAGACCGCCCACATCCGTCCCCCCTCGATCCCCTGTCTTCCTCATCCCCTTTTGCTCGATCTCAGACGTGTAAGCTCCGCGTGACCGAGTTCCTCCCCGTCGTTGCCGCGACCATTGCACGCCCCTCTCCACACAGGCGAGTCCAGGAGGACCGCCGCCGTCCACTATGCCGTCTGCGGCCACGAGGTCAAGCCGGGAGCCCCCACATCGACCGGATCGAGGTCATCTTCAACCTCCGCCCCGCTACTTGCCGTCTTCGATTCGGCCTCGCCGGAACCTCCCGAGCCCGCTTTGCTCACCTCTGGGCTCGATGTGAGCTCTCTCTCTGTTCCCCTTTATTTCCCCTCAAATTCGTCGTCGTTTGGCGCCCCGCGTTAGCCGCCATGACGGGAGCTCGGCCAGCGCACCGCGACGCCTCCATTCATTGCTCCATTGACGCGCCCTAGCCGCGCTTGCGGGCCTCGGCGCGTCGGACGCATGCCTTGGCCGCCAAGCCAGCGCCAAGCCGCCTCCGCCTTTTCCATCGCATGGCGGACGCGTCTGCCGTGCTTCGTTTCGCCGCGCTGGTCGCGACCAGCCGCCCTCGCGGGCTGGGCCACCACATCGCCCATGGCCGACCACGCTGCTTGGCGTGGCGTGCCCTGCTCCCCTTCCGCCCGTGTGTTGGCACGGCAGCCGGCGCACCGGTGCACAAGGCGGTATGCGTGCTCGATCGTGGCCTCCGCCACTATAAGATTGAGGCGACCGAGCTAATGGGGATTAACTTTTTTATTGTTAGTTTCATTAGTTAGATGGCCCTATGACTAGTGGCCCCCACTGCTAATTAATGTAACTTAACTAAAGTCTATCTGAGTCTAGTCACTGACAAGTGGCCCCCAGTCAACCCATTGACCAGTCAAACTGCTGACTGGGATATCCCAGTTAATGACATGCGGGTCCCCTTGTCCCTTTGACTAGTCAACAGTCTTAGTTGACTGCAGTCTGGGCAGTCAACAGGACCCCACCTGTCAGCCTCTATGCTTCTTTGCTGTGTACACTTTGTGTGTGCACGTAGCAATTTTATCTTTATTTTCGAATTAGTTTTAATTCTAGAATATTAATAAAACTTAGAAATTTAATAGAAATTAAACCGTAACTCGGATGAAAATGTTTTCTACATGAAAGTTGCTCAGGAAAACGTGACGAATCCGAATTCGCGGTCCGTTCATCTGTCACATGCCCCTAGCATGATGAACATGGAACTTTCCCTCTCCGGTCATCTGTCTAACACAGGTCCGGAACCGGAAAAACATTCCCGGTTGACTTCCCCCCTCGCCGGTACCGTGTAGCATCGCGTTAGAACACGTCTAGCTCTGCCTGTTGTCCTGTTATGCTATGTTTTCTTTATATTTACTATTTCTCCCCCCTCTTTTCTCCGGTAGACCCCGTGACGATGCTGATGCCCCTTTGGTCGACTACGTCACCGACGACCCCTCCTTGTCTGAGCAACCAGGCAAGCCCCACCTTGATCACCAGATATCGCCTATTCTTCTCTATACTGCTTGCATTAGAGTAGTGTAGCATGTTATTGCTTTCGGTTAATCCTATTACGACGATAGTCATGTCATTGCTCTGATTGTTACCCTTACGATATCCTACCGCTTAGTATAGGATGCTACTTTTCCATCAGTGGCCTGTTGGGAGCGTTGCGTAAAATAAAAATTTCCTACGGTTTCACCAAGATCCATCTATGAGTTCATCTAAGCAACGAGTCATGGGAGAGAGATTGCATCTACATACCACTTTGTAGATCGCGAGCGAAGCGTTCAAAAGAACGGGGTTGAAGTAGTCGTTCTCGTCGTGATCCTATCACCGAGATCCTAGCGCCGAACGGACGGCACCTCGCGTTCAACACACGTGACGGAGCGGATGGCGTCTCCTCCTTCTTGATCCAGCAAGGGGAAGGAGAGGTTGAGGAAGATGGCTCCAGCAGAAAGACGACGGCGTGATGATGGTGGAGAGGCGAGACTCGGCAGTGGCTTCGCCAAGCACTCAGCGGAGGAGGAGAGGTGTTGGGGAGGGAGGGTTGCGCCTTGAAGTGTGTTGCAGCCTCCCTCGCCCCTCTATTTATAGGGAAGGGAGAAGGGGCCGGCCCCTCTAGATGGGATCTAGAGGGGGCGGCGGCCAAGGGAGGGGTTGCCCCCAAGCAAGGGGCGCCCCTCGAGTTCCCCAACCCTAGGCGCATGGGCCCTAGGGGAGTGGCGCCCAGCCCACTTTGGGCTGGATCCCTTCCTCATACAGCCCATAAGGCCCTCCGGAGAGGTGGCCCCTCGGTGGACCCGGAACCCCTCCGGTGGCCCGGTACAATACCGATATGCCCCGAACCTTTCCGGTCCGTATGATGACTTCCCATATATAAATATTTACCTCCGGACTATTCCGAACTCCTCGTGACGTCCGGGATCTCATCGGGACTCGAACAACATTCGGTAATCACATACAAGTCTTCCTAATAACCCTAGCGTCACCGAACCTTAAGTGTGTAGACCCTACGGGTTCGGGAGACATGTAGACATGACCGAGACGGCTCTCCGGTCAATAACCAACAGCGGGATCTGGATACCCATGTTGGCTCCTACATACTCTCGATGATCTCATCGGATGAACCACGATGTCGAGGATTCAAGCAACCCGTATACTATTCCCTTTGTCAATCGGTATGTTACTTGCGGAGATTCGATCGTCGGTATCCCAATACCTCGTTCAATCTCGTTACCGGCAAGTCACTTTACTCGCATCCGTAATGCATGATACCGTGACGGACACTTGGTCACTTTGAGCTCATTATGATGATGCACTACCGAGTGGGCCCAGTGATACCTCTCCTTAATACGGAGTGACAAATCCCGATCTCGATCCATGTCAACCCGCAGACACTTTCGGAGATACCCGTAGTGTACCTTTATAGTCACCCGATTACGTTGTGACGTTTGGTACACCCAAAGCACTCCTACGGTATCCGGGAGTTACACGATCTCATGGTCTAAGGAAGAGATACTTGACATTGGAAAAGCTCTAGCAAAACGAACTACGACCTTGTGCTATGCTTAGGATTGGGTCTTGTCCATCACATCATTCTCCTAATGATGTGATCCGTTATCATTGACATCCAATGTCCATAGTCGAGAAACCATGACTATCTATTGATCAACGAGCTAGTCAACTAGAGGCTCACTAGGGACATATTGTGGTCTATGTATTCACACGTGTATTACGATTTCCGGATAATACAATTATAGCATGAATAAAAGACCATTATCATGAACAAGGAAATATAATAATAATCCTTATTATTGCCTCTAGGGCATATTTCCAACAGTCTCCCACTTGCACTAGAGTCAATAATCTAGTTACATCGTGATGAATCGAACACCCATAGAGTTCTGGTGTTGATCATGTTTTGCCCGCGGAAGAGGTTTAGTCAACGGATCTGCGACATTCAGATCCGTATGCACTCTGCAAATTTCTATGTCTCCATCTTGAACATTTTCACGGATGGAGTTGAGCGGCGCTTGTTGTGCACGATCTTCTTGTGAAACCTGGGCTCCTTGGCAAGTGCAATAGCTCCGGTGTTGTCATAGAAGAGTTTGATCGGCCCGACGCATTGGGTATGACTCTAGGTCGGTGATGAACTCCTTCACCCATATTGCTTCATGTGCTGCCTCCGAGGCTGCCATGTACTCCGCTTCACATGTAGATCCCGCCACGGCGCGCTCGCTTGCAGCTGCACCAGCCTTCTGCTCCACCATTCAACATATACGTATCCGGTTTTTGACTTAGAGTCTTCGGATCGTGTCGAAGCTAGCGTCGGCGTAACCCTTCTGACGAGCTCTTCGTCACCTCCATAAACGAGAAACATGTCCTTTGTCCTTTTCGGTACTTCAGGATATTCTTGACCGCTGTCCGGTGTTCCTTGCGGGATTACTTTGGTACCTTCCTAACAAACTTACGGCAAGGTTTACATCAGGTGCAGTACACAGCATGGCATACATAATAGATCCTATGGCGAGGCATGGGGATGACGCTCATCTCTTCTTTATCTTTTGCCGTGGTGGGACATTGAGTCGAGCTCAATCTCACACCTTGCAGTACAGGCAAGAACCCTTTCTTGGACTGATCCATTTTGAACTTCTTAAAAATCTTATCAAGGTATGTGCTTTGTGAAAGACCTATGAGGCGTCTTGATCTATCCCTATAGATCTTGATGCCTAATATGTAAGCAGCTTCTCCAAGGTCCTTCATTAAAAAACTTTTATTCAAGTAGGCCTTAATGTTGTCCAAGAGTTCTATATCATTTCCCATCAAAAGTATGTCATCTACATATAATATGAGAAATGCTCTGAGCTCCCACTCACTTTCTTGTAAACGCAGGCTTCTCCATAAGTCTCTGCATAAACCAAACGCTTTGATCATCTCATCAAAGCGAATGTTCCAACTCCGAGATGCTTGCACCATGCCATAAATGGATTCTGGAGCTTGCATACTTTGTTAGCATTCTTAGGGTCGACAAAACCTTCCGCTGCATCATATACAGCTCTTCCTTAAGATAAGCGTTAAGGAATGCCGTTTTGGCGTCCATCGCCATATCTCATAATCATAGTATGCGGCAATTGCTAACATGATTCGGACGGACTTAAGCTTCGCTACGGGAGAGAAAGTCTCATCGTAGTCAATTCCTTGAACTTGCCGATAACCCTTAGCGACAAGTCAAGCTTTATAGATGGTGACATTACCATCTGCGTCCGTCTTCTTCTTAAAGATCCATTTGTTTTCTATCGCTCGCCGATCATTGGGCAAGTCTGTCAAAGTCCATACTTTGTTTTCATACATGGATCCTATCTCGGATTGCATGGCTTCAAGCCATTTGTTGGCATCCGGGCCCGCCATCGCTTCTTCATAGTTCGAAGGTTCACCGTTGTCTAACAACATGATTTCCAGGACAGGGTTGCCATACCACTGGTGTGGAGCGTGTCCTTATGGACCTCTGAGTTCAGTAGCAACTTGATTCAAGTACCTTGATCATCATCATTAATTTCCTCTCCGATCGGTGTAGGCACCACAGAACATTTTCTGAGCTGCACTACTTTCCGGTTCAAGAGGTAGTACTTCATCGAGTTCTATTTTCCTCCCACTTACTCCTTTCGAGAGAAACTCTTTTTCAAGAAAGGAACCGTTCTTGGCAACAAAGATCTTGCCTTCGGATATAAGGTAGAAGGTATACCCAATGGTTTCTTTGGGGTATCCTATGAAGACACATTTTTCCGACTTGGGTTCGAGCTTTTCAGGTTGAAGTTTCTTGACATAAGCATCGCATCCCCAAACTTTTAGAAACGACAGCTTAGGTTTCTTCCCAAACCATAATTCATACCGTGTCGTCTCAACGGATTTAGACGGAGCCCTATTTAAAGTGAATGTAGCTGCCTCTAGTGCGTATCCCCAAAATGATAGCGGTAAATCGGTAAGAGACATCATAGATCGCACCATATCCAATAGAGTGCGGATTCTGACGTTCGGACACACCGTTCTACTGAGGTGTTCCAGCGGCGTGAGTTGTGAAACGATTCCACATTTCCTTAAGTGTGTACCAAATTCGTGACTTAAATATTCTCCTCCACGATCCGATCGTAAGAACTTTATTTTTCGGTCACGTTGATTCTCTACCTCATTCTGAAATTCCTTGAAATTTTCAAAGGTCTCAGACTTGTGTTTCATCAAGTAGACATACCCATATCTACTTAAGTAAATGCGTGAGAGTGAGAACATAACGATATCCTCCATGAGCCTCAACGCTCATTGGACCGCACACATCGGTATTTATGATTTCCAATAAGTTGGTTGCTCGCTCCATTGTTCCGAGAAGCGGAGTCTTGGTCATTTTGCCCATAAGGCATGGTTCGCATGTGTCAAATGATTCATAATCGAGAGACTCTAAAAGTCCATCGAATGGAGCTTCTTCATGCGCTTGACACCAATGTGACCAAGGCGGCGATGCCACAAGTATGTGGGACTATCGTTATCAACTTTACATCTTTTGGTATTCACACTATGAATATGTGTAATATTACGTTCGAGATTCATTAAGAATAAAAATTGACCATCGGAGCATGACCATAAAACATATCTCTCATATAAATAGAACAACCATTATTCTCGGTTTAAATGAGTAGCCATCTCGCATTAAACGAGATCCCGATACAATGTTCATGCTCAAACTTGGCACTAAATAACAATTATTGAGGTTTAAAACTAATCCCGTAGGTAAATGTAGAGGTAGCGTGCCGACGGTGATCACAACGACCTTGGAACCATTCCCGACGCAAGATCGTCACCTCCTTCATGGTCTCCGTTTATTCCGCAGCTCCTGCTGTGAGTTACAAATATGAGCAACGGCACCGGTATCAAATACCCAGGAGTTACTACGAGTATTGGTAAGGTACACATCAATTACATGTATATCAAATATACCTTTAGTGTTGCCGGCCTTCTTGTCCGCTAAGTATTTGGGGCAGTTCCGCTTCCAGTGGCCCTTCCCTTTGCAATAAAAGCACTCTGTCTCAGGCTTGGGTCCATTCTTTGACTTCTTCCCGGCAACTTGCTTACCGGGCGCGGCAACATATTTGCCGTCCTTCTTGAAGTTCTTCTTACCCTTGCCCTTTTTGAACTTAGTGGTTTTATTGACCATCAATACTTGATGTTCTTTCTTGATTTCAACCTCTGTTGACTTCAGCATTGAGAAAACTTCGGGAATGGTGTAAGGGCATATTTATTCCCTAGTGGTTTTGGTGATTGATGACAATGCTTTTGCGGACTAATCGTGTGCGTTAAGTTCTTTCCGAAGATCATCCATTGGCACGAGACGATTTCCTCCCCTCGGTGTTTTATTCAAGACGGTGTAGCTCCTGCGGTTCGTTGTTGGTGGACTAGTTTCAGAGGAGTCACCGTACTATTAAGAGGGATCCGTTTTGGTAAGGCTAGGTGGAATCAACACGTACACATCCTTATCACACCCGTCGTCTTCCCTTCGCATCTTTGGAGCTTCCCCTCTCTCTTTCATTCCGGTTTCGCCCTGTGCCAGCGGTAGTACCGCGACCTATAGCGGTAGTACCGCGAAGCCCCTAAGCGGTAGTACCGCTCTCGAGCGGTAGTACCGCTCCTAGCGGAAGTGCCGCTCGGTGAGCGGTAGTACCGCTCTCGGCTTCGCTATACTACCTCGATAGTACGCGCCTACTACCGCCGATTCGAGACGATGTTTTCTCGTGTCGGGTTTTGCGGCACTAGTTGCGGCGATAGGAGCGGTAGTGTCGCTCCGAGCGGTAGTACCGCTCTACTCCTTGATAGTACCGCTCTGGGGCCGATGGCCTGCCTCTCTCTTCTTCTGCGGTAGTACCGCTTGGTAGGGAAGCGGTAGTACCGCTCTCAGCGGTAGTACCGCCCTTTCATAGCGGTACTACCGCTCTGTGCGGGGCTGTTTAGTGGAGTAACGGTTGGATGTGTTCCCCCACTATATAAAGGGGTCGTCTTCTTCCTTGTTGACTTACCTCTTTCCCCCCAAGCTCCATTGTTGCTCAAAGCTCCATTTTGCTCGATCTCTCTCCCTAGCCAATCAAACTTGTTGATTTGCTCGGGATTGGTTGAAAGGCCCGATCTACACTTCCACCAAGAGAAATTTGATTCCCCACTTATCCCTTGCGGATCTTGTTACTCTTGGGTGTTGAGCACCCTAGACGGTTGAGGTCACCTCGAAGCCATACTCCATTGTGGTGAAGCTTCGTGGTGTTGTTGTTGTTGTTGGGAGCCTCCGGTTGTTGTGGAGTTTGCCCCAACCTTGCTTGTAAAGGTTTGGTCGCCGCCTTCAAGGGCACCAATAGTGGAATCACGGCATCTCGCATTGTGTGAGGCGTGAGGAGAATCTGGTGGCCCTAGTGGCTTCTTGGGGAGCATTGTGCCTCCACACCGCTCTAACGGAGACGTACTTCCCTCAAAAGGAAGGAACGGTAACACATCCTCGTCTCCACCGGCTCCACTCTTGGTTATCTCATCCCTTTACTTGTGCAAGCTTATTTGTGTTCTTATCCTTGCTTGCTCGTGTGCTAGTGTTGTTGCATCATATAGGTTGTCCACCTAGTTGCACATCTAGACAACCTTTATTATTGCAAAGTTTAAATTGGCTAAGAAAAGCTTAAAAATTGTTAGTTGCCTATTCACCCCCCCCCTCTAGTCAACCATATCGATCCTTTCAATTGGTATCAGAGCCTCGTCTCTTTAAGGACTTTACCGTCCGAAGAGTATGGTTGACGTCGTAGATGATGTGGGGGAGCACTCCGGTGCGAATCCGACATCATCTACGGGAGATGGGAGTACCTCGATCTCTCGTGAGGAATTCAATGTGGCGTTGGACACATTGAAAACCTCCATGACGACCGAGGTCAAGGACATGTTTAAGGATTTCCTAGAAGGGCTTAAACTTTCCACCGCACCCGTGAAAGTGGGTGATCCCGCCAACACGGGAGCGGATGCTAACTCCGATAAGGGGGAAGCTACGAGTGAGAAAGCCCCCTCGTCTAGTGGTAAGAATGGCACCGGCATCTTTGCCCATGTGCAACCTCCCGTTTATGGTGGGCCGATTCCTTCCACTCATTTGAATCATGCGGTCCACCACCTAAGGTTGATAAAAGGAGGATTTTGATTCTTGGGTTTATCGTTTTAAGCGTCATTTAAATCATGTGAACACTAACCTTTGGAGAATCATTGAAGAAGGTTTCTATCCGCATGATCCAAGCAACTTTTCTCCAAGAGAGTCGTGGACCATCAATTCAATGAGAATGCTCTCTTCATCATCCAAGAAGCAATCCTTCCCGAAGACCTCCCTCATCTCGGCCTTACATCCGTGCCAAAGATGCTTGGCTCAAGGTGGTTTCCATGTATCGAGGAAGCGCAAGCATTCAACGGTCCAATTATGAAGTGGTCCAAGACGAAGCCGATGAGTTTGCAATGAAGGAAGAAGAAGAACCTCGTGAGCTATATCGGAGAGTAACCAAGCTTGCCGTCTCCCTCCGGGATCATGGAAGTAAGGACACTGATGACAACTGGATCAAGCGCAAATTTCTCAAAGCAATGATGCCATACCACAAAGCCATGTCCTCCGTCATCCGCCAACGACCGGACTTCCACACCTTGTCCTCAAGTGATGTGTTGGATGAGTTTGTGGCTATGAGCATATTGGACAAGACCGCCGACAATGCGGTGCTTCGCTCTCAAAGGGCAAAGAAGCCCAACCTCGCTTTGAAGGCCAAGATTTGTGTCGAAGAAGATGGAGAGGAGGAAGAAGAAGAGAGCAACCACGAAGATACTAAGTATGATTATCATGAACACATGGCCCTTGCTTCAAGACAATTTTGGAGCAAGAAGAACTCAAGGCCCAACTTCAACAAGAGCAACTCAAGTGGCCCTAAGGGCAAGCAACGAGTAAGGACGTGTTTCAATTGTGGCAATGTGAGTCACTTTGTAGCGGAATGTCCATATGAGAAGAGGGAAGACAATGGTGGCAAGTTCATCCGTAAGGACAAGGCCAAGTCTTTCCCCAACAAGAGCAACTTTCAAAGAAGACTCCTCACAAAGCCTTGGTGGTTCAAGAAGAGTACAATGAGGATGATGATGATGATGAGGATGGTGAACCGGTTGCCATGGCCTCCGTGGCTATTGCAATGACTCCTCGGGTGTCTCTCTTCGGTTCACCCAATGAAAACATCACCGCCAAGTGCCTTATGGCTAAAGCCACCAACAAGGTAACCCCCAACATCAAAACTACCATCATCAATCATTCTTTGACGGATTGCATTGATGAACATGAGGGGACTAATGTAGAGGAAAATGAATTTGAGATCTTTATGAGTAAACTCAAGGGCAAATCCAAGAAGCACGCCGTTGCTCTCTTGGAACAACTTAGTGAAGCCAATGTCATGATCGAGACTCATGAAGAAACCATCTTTAAGATGGAAGGGCATAGTCGTGACTATGCCGATGAGATTCGGATCTTTCAATGCTCTTGAGGAAGAGCGTGACCTTCGTTTGGCTCTTGAGGAGTCACACAGCGATGATCACGCTAAATTAAAGAAAGACCTTGATCATGCTCTTGTTGTGTCTCGTGTGCTTAGTTAGAAGGCAAAACTTGGAGTTGATCTTGCTAGACTCAACAAGGACTTTGACACTCTCGACAAGGCTCACAAAGTCTTGAAGGGTGCTCATGCTAGTCTCAAAGAGTCTCATGATCAACTCCAAGTGAAGCTAACCAAGGAGAAAGCCATTTTCCTCATATGATATTGATTGATAATGCAAATGCTACTAACCCTTGTTGTGAGCATGTGCATCTTGTTGAGAGAATGCTAAGTTGAAGGAGCAACTTGAAAAGGGCCTTGTCACATGCATTCAAGGTGAGAAGAACCTTAACGACCTTTTGAGTAATCAAAAGGAAGTTGTAGCCAAGGAGGGATTGGGTTCGCGCCCAAGCCCAAGAACAAGAAGAAGAATGACAAGACCAAGCAACCTCCCCTCTCAAGCAAACTTTTGTGAGGGAGGAGAGGGTGCTTCAAGAAAAGAAGAACCGTGCAAAGGGTGGCAATGTCAAGAAGGACAACGTCATCCCCACGAACATAGCCGTGACTTTAACCCCTCTTATGTGTTGTGCCGTGCTAGTGATGGGCATGTTTATGCTAAATTTGTTGGTTCTTCTTATGAGTACATTGAATGGTCTATTTGGGTTCCTAAGACCTTCGTTACTAACATCAAAGGACCCATTACCAAATGGGTACCTAAAACCAAGCATTGATCTCTTGTAGGGGTTTGCTTCCGGTGGGGGATCATGGTTGCTTGACAGTGGAGCAACAAATCATATGACCGGAAGCAAGGACATGGTGGTGGACGTGCAAGAGATTCCATCTATGCCCACCGATGTCGAGTGGGGTGATGCATCACATTCTAAGGTATTGGGTCTCGGCAAGGTTGTCATTTCTCATGATCTTACGATCGAGAAAGTCATGCTTGTTGAGTCCCTTGCATACAATTTGCTTTCCGTTCGTCAACTTGCAGTCATGGGTTTTGCCACTTTCTTTGACATTGATACTGTGGCCCTCTTGTGGAGCAAGACTCTTAAAGTAGCTTTTGTTGGGCATGTCGAAAACGGTCTCTATGTGATTAACTTTTGGGCGACCCACTAAGACCGCGACATGCCTAATGGCTAAAGTTGGCGTGGGATGGCTTTGGCATCGGCGTTTAGCCCATGTCAATATGAGATCTTTGCAAAGTCTTCTCAAGGGGACCATGTTAGTGGACTAACAAATGTTAGTTTTGCCAAAGACCGTGCTTGCGATTGCTTGTATTGAAGGAAAGCTTCATGAGAAGGCTCACCCTCCCACAACTATCATATACTCAAAGAGACCCTTGGAGCTCCTTCACATGGATCTCTTTGGGCCACCATCATTTGATAGTCTTGGAGGAAGAAAGTATTGCTTGGTGATCGTGGATGACTATTCAAGATACACTTGGGTGTATTTCTTCAAGAGGAAGAGTGAGACCCAGCAAACCGTCATCGTCTTTGCAAATGAAGCTCAACGCCAACATAATGCAAAGATCTTGACTATAAGAAGTGACAACGGCACCGAGTTCAAGAACTACACCTTGGATGAGTTTCTTAGTGATGAGGGAATCAAGCATCAATATTCTGCACCATATACCCCTCAACAAAATGGTGTGGCGGAGAGAAAGAACCGGACGTTGATGGATGCGGCAAGGACCATGATGGCGGAGTTCAAGTCTCCATACAACTTTTGGGCCGAAGCCATCAACACCGCTTGTCATGCATCCAATCGGCTCTATCTCCGCAAAGGCTTGAACAAGACTCCTTATGAGATACTCACCGGCAACAAGCCCAACCTCAAGTACTTCCGGGTGTTCGGGTGTAAGTGTTTCATTCTCAAGAAAGGTGTTCGTTTGTCTAAATTTGAAGCTAGAGCTCATGAGGGCATATTTGTTGGTTATGCTACAAACTCTCATGCTTACCGTGTCCTCAATAAATCCACGGGACTTATTGAGGAGACGTGTAACGTGGAGTTTGATGAGAATAACGGCTCCCAAGTGGGGCAAAGTGGCACTTGTGATGTAGGTGATGAAATTCCTCCCCAAGCCATAAGAAGAATGGGAGTTGGTTTCATCCTACCCATTGAGGAACCCCTTGTGGCCGAAGGAGAAGGACAATGCTCCACTCAAGTGGAGCCATCACCAACCCAAGGCCCACACGCTTCCGAAGAACAAAGTGAAGGCCCTCAACCTCTAGAACAAGACCAAGGGCAAGATCGTGCTCAAGACGATGATATCACCTTAAATGATGCCCAAGGTCAAGTTCTCTCCCCCGAGGATGCTCAAGATGAAGTTCATGCACAAGACGGCGCTCGAGATGATCAAGTCACCCCTCCTCATCTCACCTCCGAGGAGGAATTAGAGCGTCGTGCCGCCAAGATTGCTTCCAAACTCACAACCAAAGGCCATCTCATGGAGAATGTGGTTGGAAGCCTAAGAAAAGGAGTAAGCACTCGTAGACAATTGGCAAACTATTGTGAACATCACGCGTTTGTCTCTTGTGTTGAACCTCAAAAGGTATATGAGGCGCTTGAAGACTCGGATTGGCTCAATGCCATGCATGAAGAACTCAACAACTTTGAGTACAACAAGGTGTGGAGATTGGTGCCAAGACCATCGGAGAACCACAACTTCATTGGAACCAAGTGGATTTTCAAGAACAAGCAAGATGCTCATGGGAACATCATTCGCAACAAGGCAAGATTGGTAGCACAAGGCTACTCCCAAGTCGAGGGTATCGACTATGGTGAAACCTTTGCTCCCGTTGCTCGTCTTGAATCCATTCGGTTGTTGATTGCTTATGCTTCCCATCACAACTTTAAGTTGCAACAAATGGATGTGAAAAGTGCTTTTCTTAATGGTCCTATTAATGAGTTGGTCTATGTCAAGCAACCCCCCGGGTTCGAGGACCCCTACTTTCCGGATCATGTGTATCAACTCGATAAGGCACTCTATGGCCTTAAACAAGCCCCACGTGCGTGGTATGACCACCTTACCGAAGTTGTACAAGATCGTGGTTTTGAAGTGGGGCAAATCGATCCCACTCTTTTTACTAAGAAGGTCGATGGGGAGTTGTTTGTATGCCAACTATATGTTGATGATATTATCTTTGGTTCTCCTAACAAAGCTTTCAATGAGGAATTTGCCGCTCTCATGACCTCCAAGTTCAAGATGTCTTCGATGGGAGAGTTGAAGTTCTTCCTTGGTTTCGACATCAAACAAAGAAGAGAAGGAACCTTCATCAACCAAGCCAAATACACTCAAGACATGCTCAAAAGATTCAAGCTAAGTGATGTCAAGCCGGCTACTACACCAATGCCTACCAAGTGCTAACTTGACATTGATCCCAATGGTAAGCGGTGGATCAAAAGGTATATCGCTCCATGATTGGATCTCTGCTTTACCTTTGTGCATCTAGACCGGATATCATGTTGAGTGTGGGTATGTGTGCACGGTTTCAAGCCGCACGAAGGAAAGTCACTATGTGGCGATCAGCGAATCTTCGATATTTGGCTCATACCCCAAACTTTGTCTTATGGTACCCAAGAGGAGCAAACTTCAAGCTTGAAGGATTTACAGATTCGATTAGGCGGGAGAAAAAGTGGATAGGAAGTCCACTTCCGGAGGGTGCCAATTTCTTGGTTGCTCTTTGGTAAGTTGGTCTTCCAAAAAGCAAAGTTGTGTGTCTCTCTCGTCCACCGAGGTGGAGTATGTGGCGGCGGGTAGTTGTTGTGCTCAACTCCTATGGATGAGGCAAACTTTAAAGGAGTACGGTGTCAATTGTGACAAAGTGCCTCTTTGGTGTGATAATGAAAGTGCCATCAAGATTTCTCTCAACCCGGTGCAACACTTCAAGATGAAGCACATTGAGATTCGGTATCACTTCATCCGGGATCACATTAGGCGAGGGGAGATCGAGCTCAAGTATGTCAACACTCATGATAACCTTGCAGATATCTTCACGAAGCCCTTGGATGAAGCAAGATTTCATGAGTTAAGGCATGAGCTAAATATCATTGATTTGAGCAATGTGACTTGAACCGTGCAACTCCACCACACTCAATGTAATGTCTAGTTTAGGTGTAGGCATGGACATAGGGGAGTGTTGTTCTATTAATGAACTCTCCCTCCCCCCCTTTATGCATAAAACGATCAACTCTTTCACTTTAGCCATTGTTGATGGCGCCTGTGCTTCAAAGAGGAGTTTTGGTCATGGACCCAAGGATAATTCTTCGCGGTGCCATACCAATTGACTCAAACATAGGTGGCTCCGGCCACCGCCCTCTCTCGAGAGAGGCCTGAGCTTGCTCCTTTTTGTGTTGTTTGCTTTAAAGGAGTGGGTTCCGGTTCGTGTTTCGTGTGTTTTTTTTATGGTCTCTATCTTGTCATCGCCTTTCTGTTCCGTTCGGTGTATTCTTCTTCATTTTGTTTGCCTAGGAGGCCTCTCTTTTGGTTGCTGGCGGTACTACCGCTGCTGGTAAGCGGTACTACCGCTCCAAGCGGTACTACCGCTCTCCAGCGCGGTACTACCGCTGGGAGGCGTGGGTGGGGGTTATTTCGGGGGCAGGGGGAGTCTCTTCTCCCCCATACCCATTCGCTCGCCCTCTCGCCTGTCTCTCTCCAGCAACCGGCGCCGCGGGAGGGCTCCGGCGGATCTCCCTCTCCGGGCCGTCTCTCTCCATTCCCTTCGGTGGAGTCGATCCCCACCTCGTCCTCTTGCCATGGATGCCGGTATTGCCCCCGTTCTCTTGTTCTTTTTGTCTAGGTTTTCAATCTAGCTTCTTAGGGGCATTAGCGGTTGCATCCTTAGATTCTTGACCAAATCTAGGCTTGAGTAGGATGGAGAAGGCTTCTAGGCAGTTTGGATTAGTGTTTGGTTGGAGTATTTTTGAATTTGGTAGGACGGAAGTGCGGATCGACCACGGTAGTAGGAAGCGGCTGTTTCCCGCCCAGCGGTACTACCGCTCTCGGGCGATACTACCGCTTGGGCGGTACTACCGCTCGGTCGCAGTACTACCGCCCTCTACCAAAATCCATCTTACTCCTACCTCTTTGTGATCCTCTTTGTTCGTTCTTGTGGCTTATACTCGTTTCTTACGGTTGTTTGCGTGTTTTGTGTGTGTGGTTCCGGTGATGAGGTTCACGAGCCTCAAGCTCGTCGTGTCAACCCGGTCGTGCTCGTCCAAGCGCTACCGCACCACCGAGCCTGCCGGAGGATCTTCTAGTGCTCCACCTCCTCCCCAAATGCGAAGAAGGCTGGGGTCAAGTCAAAGCCGGGCAAAACTATGCGGAGATGCAACCCAAGGAGTTACGGGCAAGGCGCCGGCAAGAACCCGTATGAGGATGCCCAAGATCCCACTTTGGTCAACCGTCCGATTCGAACAGGTTCGGTTTGCCATCTATTTTGATGTTCTCAAGGCCAAGAAGAATCTCTATGTCAACGTGCACTCCATCGACATCGAGCATATGAAGAGTGATCCGACTACTTTGGTGAAGCTCTTGAGATGTGCACTCAGCTGAACATTCTCGGGATCATGCAATTCAACAAGGACTATGATCTGCTGTTGTGGCCCAGTTCTATGCCACGGTTCACCTTGGGACTGATGAGGACAGGACTCGACACTGGATGACAAATGGCAAGTTCTTTGTCGGTCAAGTGGAAAGCTTTCATGCAGTTGATTGGGGTGGAAGACCTTGGACTTGAGTCTGCTGTCGGCTTCGCCCCACCTTGAGCCATTGCCACTCACAAGCAAGCTCTGTGGCCCTCTTGCACTCTGAAGATCAACCACAGGACAAAGAAGGAGACCTATGAGCTGCCCGCCTATCTGGATATACTTCACCGTATCTTCAGAGAAACTCTTTTCCCTCGCATCGAATCTGGACCAGGTTCACTCTTATCTTGTGGACATGCTTATCTTACGTCGGCGGGAGAAGGGCAGAGCACGGAGAGACCTTGGATATCTCTCATGTTATGTGGTGCTGAGCTGGTTTACGCCATCTCCGAGCGCAAATGCCCGATTATGGTCCGTTCATTATGCTACTCATTGAGAAGGCACGGGATCATGTCTATCCCAAGGAGGCGCTGGAGCTTGGAGACTTGGTCTCTCACGATGTCAAGCGTCTGAGGAAGAAGGATAACTGGGGCACTCAAGCCCCTAAGACTGGTGTTCCGTCATCTGCTGCTGCTATGGAGACTGAAGAGGAGGCTGAGGCTGAGGATGAGGATGATGACTCGTGCCCCTCGGGACAGAGCCATCTTGGGCCCAAGCTCAAGGCCAAGGTAAAAAGCTCTTACGCATGGAGTCTCACGGTCGATTACATGGCTCACGTGGCGAGAGAAGAAGGCCGAGGTCGTCACAAGGAGCTCATCGTCGGTTAGGCGCTACCGTCGAGTGGATCGAGGACCAGCTTCGAGGAGGAGGAGTGGATTCAGACCTTGCCCATGGACCGATTCTGAGACCGAGCACTTCGGCATCGACGACGGTGGTGCCGATGATTCTGCTGGGCTCGATGTGTGTGTTCCTCACTTGCTCTCACAGGGCAGAGGCGCTCCCTCTCCTTTTGGTGTCTCGATGCCAAAGGGGAGAGAGCTTAGGATTTTGAGTTGTGTCTCTTTCGTTCGTGTGTCTTGTCTTATTCGTGTTTTAGTGGGCTTGCTTTGGTTGGTTTGTCCGTGAGACCTAAGTTCGTTATTTCGAGTCATATGGTGTGAGACATATGCTACCCTACCCCTTCAGTATCATTATCTATGTCTATCTAGCTCATGAGTTGCGTGCCTTTCTTGTTATATCATCTATGCTGCTCTCATACACCATGCTTAGATTCTTGGTCTCTAAAATGTAGGGGGAGCTTTGATCCGAGTATGTGTGCTGTGCAGTCCAAAGCACTTATCTAAATAGCACACATCGAGGGGGAGCCCAACTACATGTTAGGACCGTCGGGTTTGTATGCTTACTATATTTCGTGTTTATGCAAATCCCGTATTGTCATCTATCCACCAAAAAGGGGGAGATTGTAAGGGCATATTTATTCCCTAGTGGTTTTGGTGATTGATGACAATGCTTTTGCGGACTAATCGTGTGCGTTAAGTTCTTTCCGAAGATCATCCATTGGCACGAGACGATTTCCTCCCCTCGGTGTTTTATTCAAGACGGTGTAGCTCCTGCGGTTCGTTGTTGGTGGACTAGTTTCGTAGGAGTCACCGTACTATTAAGAGGGGATCCGTTTTGGTAAGGCTAGGGTGGAATCAACACGTACACATCCTTATCACACCCGTCGTCTTCCCTTCGCATCTTTGGAGCTTCCCCTCTCTCTTTCATTCCGGTTTCGCCCTGTGCCAGCGGTAGTACCGCGACCTATAGCGGTAGTACCGCTGAAGCCCCTAAGCGGTAGTACCGCTCTCGAGCGGTAGTACCGCTCTAGCGAAGTGCCGCTCCGGTGGCGGTAGTACCGCTCTCGGCTTCGGATATACTACCTCGATAGTACCGCGCCTACTACCGCTTCGATTCGAGACGATGTTTTCTCGTGTCGGGTTTTGCGGCACTAGTTGCGGCAGGAGGAGCGGTAGTACCGCTCTAATCCCTTGTAGTACCGCTCGGGGCCGATGGCCTGCCTCTCTCTTCTGCGCGGTAGTACCGCTTGGTAGGGAGCGGTAGTACCGCTCTCAGCGGTAGTACCGCCCTTTCA
The DNA here is from genome assembly GCA_021605205.1 of Aegilops longissima. Taxonomy (NCBI): domain Eukaryota; kingdom Viridiplantae; phylum Streptophyta; class Magnoliopsida; order Poales; family Poaceae; genus Aegilops; species Aegilops longissima. The sequence continues at coordinate 143,845,767 of CM038681.1, forward strand.
TAGCATGTACTACCGCTCTGTCTGGGCTGTTTAGTGGAGTAGCGGTTGGATGTGTTCCCCACTATATAAAGGGTCGTCTTCTTCCTTGTTGACTTACCTCTTTCCCCCAAGCTCCATTGTTGCTCAAAGCTCCATTTTGCCCGATCTCTCTCCCTAGCCAATCAAACTTGTTGATTTGCTCGGGATTGATTGAAAGGCCCGATCTACACTTCCACCAAGAGAAATTTGATTCCCCACTTATCCCTTGCGGATCTTGTTACTCTTGGGTGTTGAGCACCCTAGGCGGTTGAGGTCACCTCGAAGCCATACTCCATTGTGGTGAAGCTTCGTGGTGTTGTTGTTGTTGTTGGGAGCCTCCGGTTGTTGTGGAGTTTGCCCCAACCTTGCTTGTAAAGGTTGGTCGCCGCCTTCAAGGGCACCAATAGTGGAATCACGGCATCTCGCATTGTGTGAGGCGTGAGGAGAATCTGATGGCCCTAGTGGCTTCTTGGGGAGCATTGTGCCTCCACACCGCTCTAACGGAGACGTACTTCCCCTCAAAGGAAGGAACTTGGTAACACATCCTCGTCTCCACCGGCTCCACTCTTGGTTATCTCATCCCTTTACTTGTGCAAGCTTATTTGTGTTCTTATCCTTGCTTGCTCGTGTGCTAGTGTTGTTGCATCATATAAGTTGTCCACCTAGTTGCACATCTAGACAACCTTTATTATTGCAAAGTTTAAATTGGCAAAGAAAAGCTTAAAAATTGTTAGTTGCCTATTCACCCCCCCTCTAGTCAACCATATCGATCCTTTCAAATGGTCTTCACCATCCCCTGCATATTGTAGTTCATCACAAAGCTCTTGTAGCTTGGTGGGAGCGACTGAAGGATTCTGTAAATGACCGCCTCGTCCGAGAGGTTAATGTCCACCGGGACAAAGCGGTTGTGCAACCCAGACATTTTGAGTATGTGCTCCTTGTGAACTGTTTTCCTCCATCTTACAACTATAGAACTTGTCGGAGACTTCATATCTGTCGACCGGGCATGAGCTTGAAAACCATTTTCAGCTCCTCGAACATCTCATATGCTCCGTGTTGCTCAAAATGCTTTTGGAGCCCGGTTCTAAGCTGTAAAGCATGCCGCCTTGAGCGAGGGAGTAATCATCGACGAGACTGCCAAGCATTCATAATGTCTTGGTTCTGCAGGATGGGTGCATCACCTAGCGGTGCTTCTAGGACATATTGTTTCTTGGCTGCTATGAGGATGATCCTCGGGTTCGGACCCAGTCCGAATAGTTGCTGCCATCATCTTTCAGCTTGGTTTTCTCTAGGAAGCGTTGAAGTTCATGTTGACATGGCGTTGGCCATTTGATCTACAAGACATATTTTGCAAAAGTTTTAGACTAAGTTCATGATAATTAAGTTCATCTAATCAAATTATTTAATGAACTCCCACTCAGATCGACATCCCTCTAGTCATCTAAGTGTTACGATCCGAGTCGACTAGGCCGTGTCCGATCATCACGCGAGACGGACTAGTCATCGTCGGTGAACATCTCCATGTTGATCGTATCTTCCATACGACTCGTGTTTGACCTTTCGGTCTCTTGTGTTCGAGGCCATGTCTGTACATGCTAGGCTCGTCAAGTTAACCCTAAGTGTTACGCATGTGTAAATCTGTCTTACACCCGTTGTATGTGAGCGTAAGGATCTATCACACCGATCATCACGTGGTGCTTCGAAACGACGAACTTTAGCAACGGTGCACAGTTAGGGGGAACACTTTCTTGAAATTATTATAAGGGATCATCTTATTTACTACCGTCGTTCTAAGTAAACAAGATGCATAAACATAATAAACATCACATGCAATTATATATAGTAGTGACATGATATGGCCAATATCATATAGCTCCTTCGATCTCCATCTTCGGGGCTCCATGATCATCTTCGTCACCGGCATGACACCATGATCTCCATCATCGTGTCTTCATGAAGTTGTCACGCCAACGACTACTTCTACTTCTATGGCTAACGCGTTTAGCAATAAAGTAAAGTAATTTTACATGGCGTTCTTCAATGACACGCAGTCATACAAAAATAAAGACAACTCCTATGGCTCCTGCGGTTGTCATACTCACCGACATGCAAGTCGTGATTCCTATTACAAGAACATGATCTCATACATCACAATATATCATTCATCATTCATCACAACTTCGGCCATATCACATCACATGACAATTGCTGCAAAAACAAGTTAGGCGTCCTCTAATTGTTGTTGCATCTTTTACGTGGCTGCAATTGGGTTTTAGCAAGAACGTTTTCTTACCTACGAATAACCTGGCGTGATTTTGTCAACTTCTATTTACCCTTCATAAGGACCCTTTTCATCGAATCCGCTCCAACTAAAGTGGGAGAGCAGACACCGCCAGCCACCTTATGCAACTAGTGCATGTCGATTCGGTGGAACCGGTCTCACGTAAGCGCGTGTAAGGTTGGTCGGGCCGCTTCATCCCACAATACCACTGAAGCAAGATAAGACTAGTAGCGGCAAGCAAGTTGACAAGATCTCGCTCACAACAAAATTGTGTTCTACTCGTGCAATAGAGAACTACGCATAGACCTAGCTCATGATGCCTTTGTTGGGGAGCGTTGCGAGAAAATAAAATTTTTCCTACGGTTTCACCAAGATCCATCTATGAGTTCATCTAAGCAACGATTCATGGAGAGAGATTGCATCTACATACCACTTTGTAGATCGCGGCGAAGCGTTCAAAAGAACGGGGTTGAAGTAGTCGTTCTCGTCGTGATCCTATCACCGGAGATCCTAGCGCCGAGCGGACGGCACCTCCGCGTTCAACACGTGACGGAGCGGATGGCGTCTCCTCCTTCTTGATCCAGCAAGGGGAAGGATAGGTTGAGGAAGATGGCTCCAGCAGCAGACGACGGCGTGATGATGGTGGAGAGGCAAGATACTCGGCAGGCTTCGCCAAGCACTCAGCGGAGGAGGAGGTGTTGGGGAGGGAGGGCTGCGCCTTGAAGTGTGCTGCAGCCTCCCTCGCCTCTATTTATAGGGGAAGGGAGAAGGGGCCGACCCCTCTAGATGGGATCTAGAGGCGGCGGCCAAGGGGAGGGGGCTTGCCCCCCAAGCAAGGGGGGCGCCTCCCCTCAGGGCTTCCCCCAACCCTAGGCGCATGGGCCCTAGGGGGGGTGGCGCCCAGCCCACTTTGGGCTGGATCCCTTCCTCATACAGCCCATAAGGCCCTCCGGAGAGGTGGCCCCTCGGTGGACCCCGGAACCCCTCCGGTGGCCCGGTACAATACCGATATGCCCCGAACCTCTCCGGTGACCGTATGATGACTTCCCATATATAAATATTTACCTCCGGACTATTCGGAACTCCTCGTGACGTCAGGGATCTCATCGGGACTCGAACAACATTCGGTAATCACATACAAGTCTTCCTAATAACCCTAAGCGTCACCGAACCTTAAGTGTGTAGACCCTACGGGTTCGGGAGACATGTAGACATGACCGAGACGGCTCTCCGTCAATAACCAACAGCGGGATCTGGATACCCATGTTGGCTCCACATACTCCTCAATGATCTCACCGGATGAACCACGATGTCGAGGATTCAAGCAACCCGTATACTATTCCCTTTGTCAATCGGTATGTTACTTGCCGAGATTCGATCGTCGGTATCCCAATACCTCGTTCAATCTCGTTACCGGCAAGTCACTTTACTCGCACCGTAATGCATGATCCGTGACGGACACTTGGTCACTTTGAGCTCATTATGATGATGCACTACCGAGTGGACCCAGTGATACCTCTCCGTAATACGGAGTGACAAATCCCAGTCTCGATCCGTGTCAACCCAACAGACACTTTCGGAGATACCTGTAGTGTACCTTTATAGTCACCCAGTTATGTTGTGACGTTTGGTACACCCAAAGCACTCCTACGGTATCCAGGAGTTACACGATCTCATGGTCTAAGGAAGAGATACTTGACATTGGAAAAGCTCTAGCAAAACGAACTACACAATCTTGTGCTATGCTTAGGATTGGGTCTTGTCCATCACATCATTCTCCTAATGATGTGATCCCGTTATCATTGACATCCAATGTCCATAGTCAGGAAACCATGACTATCTATTGATCAACGAGCTAGTCAACTAGAGGCTCACTAGGGACATATTGTGGTCTATGTATTCACACGTGTATTACGATTTCCGGATAATACAATTATAGCATGAATAAAAGACAATTATCATGAACAAGGAAATATAATAATAATCCTTTTATTATTGCCTCTAGGGCATATTTCCAACAGGCCCTACATTCTTGTCCATCTGCCATGCTAACTATCGGGCCGTGATCACTCGGGAGGTGGTCACGGGTATATATTATATACTTTATACATGATACATGTGGTGACTAAAGTCGGGTCGGCTTGTGGAGCACCCGCGAGTGATTCACGGATTGGGGGCTGAAAGGACCTTTGTCCCAACGGCCCTCTGTGTGGATCTTTGTGGCGGAGCGACAGGGCAGGCTGAGACCGCCTAGGAGAGAGGTGGGCCTGGCCCTGTTCGGCGTCCGCGGATACTTAACACGCTTAACGAGATCTTGGTATTTGATCTGAGTTGGGTCGTTGACCTTATACGCACTAACCGCCACGTGGGACAAGATATGGGCAACCGCGCCGTGGTATCGGCCGAAGCATTTAAATCACGTCGATCGAGCGGCGTTGCGCGGATTGGACTGGAACGCCTGCTAGGCTAGGTCTGCTTCCGGCCGCGTACGCAACATGCAGGTGTGCTAAGGGCGATGGGCCCAGACCCCTGTGCGCTTAGGTTTAGACCGGCGTGCTGACCTCTCTATTGTGCCTAGGTGGGGCTGCGACGTGTTGATCTTCCGCGGCCGGGCATGACCCAGAAAAGTGTGTCCGGCCAAATGGGATCGAGCGTGTCGGGTAATGTGGTGCACCCCTGCAGGGAAGTTAATCTATTCGAGTAGCCGTGATCTTCGATAACAGGACGACTTGGAGTTGTACCTTGACCTTATGACAACTAGAACCGGATACTTAATAAAACACGCCCTTCCAAGTGCCAGATACAACACGGTGATCGCTCTCTAACAGGGCGACGAGGAGGGGATCGCCGGGTAGGATTATGCTAAACGATGCTACTTGGAGGACTTCAGTCTACTCTCTTCTACATCTTTGCAAGACGGAGGCTGCGAAGCGTAGTCTTCGGCGTGATTAGTTATCCCCTCTTATTCGGCATTACGCACTTCGGTCCACCGATATGGCCCTTTACACATATACCCATGCATATGTAGTGTAGCTCCTTGCTTGCAGTACTTTGGATGAGTACTCACGGTTGCTTTCCTCCTCTTTTCCCCTTTCCTTCTACCTGGTTGCGCAACCAGATGCCGAACCAGGGCAGACGCCACCGTCGGCGGCGACTCCCACTACGCTGGAGGTGTCTTCTACTACGTGCAGCCCGCTGATGACGACCAGGAGTAGTTAGGAGGATCCCAGGCAGGAGGCCTGCGCCTCTTTCGATCTGTATCCCAGTTTGTGCTAGCCTTCTTAAGGCAAACTTGTTTAACTTATGTCTGTACTCAGATATTGTTGCTTCCGCTGACTCGTCTATGATCGAGCACTTGTATTCGAGCCCTCGAGGCCCCTGGCTTGTATTATGATGCTTGTATGACTTATTTATGTTTTAGAGTTGTGTTGTGATATCTTCCCATGAGTCCCTGATCTTGATCGTACACATTTGCGTGCATGATTAGTGTACGATTGAATCGGGGGCGTCACAAATTGGTATCAGAGCCGACTGCCTGTAGGAATCCCCCTTCCACACTCCTTGGTCGAAGTCGAGTCTAGACTTTACAAAACGTTTACTAACATGGCTGTGCGGCCCATGGGCCCACGTCGCCATTGGGTGGTATTAGGATCTTTTATTCCTCGACCTATACTCCGGGATTCTGAACTCTCTTCTATTCGGGTTAAACGATTTTTTACTAAAATCTAACTCTAGGTTCTCGATAATACTTTCTCCCGGAGAGCCCCTTATTACAGATGATCGTCTGTTGCACCAGAAGGATCCGAAGATAATCTCCATGTTTTCTCGAGACTTGTCCCCATTGCTTTTGCAATTCCCTACCATCGAAATATCCCTATGGATAAATACTTACACCTATCGTTCTTACTTTCATTCACAATTGATCTTGTTATTACAAGATACCTCGAGAATACTTGTGCCTACTTCCTTGCAGTTCTTTGCCCCCTGACTACCCCTACAAATAGTTTCTCGCACTTATCGAGTATTTGCTCATCCCCAATTGATTCAAGTAATTCACAAAGTTCTTCAAAATACTATTCGATCTTCCGAAAATCCTCAAACAGCTTATTGCTCTTGAAATTCTTACTTGCTTGCATTTTGGTTAATCCCATAAGTCTAGTAATCTTGTTGACATCCATTGTCATTATCATTTTGATCCTATTGATTCAACATGAGTGCGAATGCACGCAATCATCGGTTGATCCTTTTAAATTATCTTTTCGGCTCAGATGTCATTTTGAACAGGAGCTGGTTATCGACTCATCAAATTGGTGTCAATTTTACCCCTAAGTCTATTCGACTTATCCATTCTAAATCAGACCGTTGGCTTCCGATCCCTTGATTTGGAAATCGTAATTCCTTTGTTATCTAAGCATCAAATTATTCAGATGTTCTATAATATGATGCCCGTGCATTCTTCTTCCTCTGGTTGAGTACCGATGCTCACATCAGATCCCTTGTGGACCATCGGTTCCTTTGTTGGATTTTATCCGACAGTGTCCTTCATATTGAATAACCTTGAGAGCCTTTCCATGGGTATATAATGCCTTTGGTAAATTGTATTATCTGCTTTTGAACAATGCTCTACTTTCGAGCTTGTATTATTTACCCCGAGGTTTGCGGTATATGTTCCTAAGATGCCCTAATGGGTTGAACCTAAACCTTCCTTAATATGTGTGAACTCGGAAGTTTTCATGGGTCATAATCATCTGGTATTTCACCAGGTAAAACTTTCAACACTAATGCCATTATCGAAACGAGAAGTGAACGTAAGGTTATGCTTTGGAGAAGTGGGAGTCGACCTTGAACTTTGTGCTCATGCCCATGGACCCGAGGTGGAACTTATCATGGAAGCTTCTCGTAGTAATAATAATCCCCTTGTTATAACTTCTTCTCTTACCTATGCTTGGTCTTTTGCGACCGTGGTTTCGACCATATTGTTCTTCTTTGATCCCATTTCTTGGACAATTTTAAGTTCTTGCCTTATGCAAATGATTTCACTTGTCCAACCTCTATCCCGCTCTACCCTTGAATATACCCTCTGGTACCGCGAGAATATCATGGAACTACATAACTTCTTATGGGTTCTTCATCAACTGTTATTTCTCATCGAATTCCAATTTTCCTGGGTTCTGGGTTGTCGTCAACCGAGAACACTGATAAGTGAATCAATTTCGCACTTCGATTCGATAACTCTAAGTATTCTTCATTGCTTATGAGTTTATTAATCCTTCAAGTCATTGCTAACCTGATCGGCTATATCATTATCGTGCAACTTTTTAACTGTGCTACCTGGCCCCTCTTTCCGGAGCACAGATTTAGATGGTAAGCTAATCTTCCGTGATCTTCCTCGTCATATCATTTCTCCTTGAACAGACTTGATTTTGAGTTGTGTCGTACCCATGGTTCCAATAACCTTTTGCTTCATCATTCCTTTTGCTTGATGTCATTGCTGTTCGATGGCATCTTCATAGAGCCTCTCGACAAAGGCCTCATGATCAACATCAACATTTTGACTTCTATTGAAATAACAATTGAATTCATGGTGAGAAATACCATCCTTGACCTCCAATGATTTGAGTTATCATTGACAACCCCCTTGTCTTCTTTCCAACACATGTTTGATCATGTCTTGGTTATACCTTGGACTCGCTATTCCTGCAATTGTTCTTTGAGTATTTATTGTGATCTTCAACTCCAACCCCTACTTGAAACACCAAGTTAATGCTACCTCGAAGCATGACTGGGGTATTCCGAATATCAACCATGAATATTGGAAGCACACTGTCGAATGTTTCTTGATCTATTAACCAAACACCGTTGCATGTGTAATATCTTGATTCTTCCCTCGCCCCCTTTATCTAAATGCTTTTGAACTTGCTGCCTTATCATGGATATCATACTCTGCTTGTCCTTGCGAAGGATATACCCCTGAAATATGCGTTTAAACACATTTCCTTTCCATTATCTTATTTAACCTTTCTTGCGATCTATATGATCTAAGCAAAAATAATTCCCTGCTTATAAAAATGCCTCAAGGTACAATTCGGTCAGTACGACCCTGTTACTAATGTTGGTGACATTCCGGTAACCACCGATGGATGAGAACTTTGCCTACTGGTCCGCCTCGTTTTAACGAGCAGGAAAATAGTTCTCTTCGTCCCTCGCCCTTGGTACCAACATGGTTGGCAATATAGTTGGCAGTCTATCATCTGACATGCCTTACTATCGGCCCCCTTTCTACTTTTAACCCACATGGTGGGCTCATAACCCACAGTTCCACATGATCGAAACCTGACTCTCCTGTACACTCTTGTTTCTAAGATTATTTCTCACACTTGGCTTCATTTGAAAATCCTGAGCCGCCTTCCGAGAGGCGATCTATTCTGGCATCAGACAAAATACTTATTCCCGTTGCTCTGAAACCCTTTCACACTTTGTTTCAGGCAACGAACGATTGACTACCCGATTGAAGCTTCTTATTTCACCTTCTTACCTTGCTCTCGATGACTTCCTTGAAATTCAACTCGAGAGATGCCTCCTTGCCACGTTCACCGAGATAGTCCCCAGGTAACTATCTTGTGTTGAGCTCCGTCCTTCCCGAGTCTTTCCCCTTACTCCACCCTTAAATCTGGGACGAGATTTCTTGTAGTGGAGGAGCTTTGTAACACCCAGGTGTCATGCTACAGTAATCCCCTGTTAATGGTGCCATGTCATCATGTTACTTTTGCTAATCTTCACTTGATCCAAATCACAATTCAAATTCAAATCCAATCTAAAGTAAAAGAAATCATATTTGACAGAATGAAAACTAAAATGTTCATCATTCATAAAAAAATTCCATAACAAATGATTGTTAAGGAAAGCAACATCACCTCCGAGCCAAGATGGACTGTAGCAATTAAAATAGTGCCATTTCGGCATTTCAAAATGCTATTTTATTTGTGCAAAATCCAAATGGGTTCGGTTGCCCCTCAAACTTTTTGAGGCAATGCCAAACACTACAAAGAATTTAAGTGGCCTAGTCCCAAATTTTGTCAAAGTATTATGGTAGCCCAAACCTTTCCCTAGTTGTCTCTGTCTTAAAAAAAAGAAAAAACCAGAAAAGAGTAAGGGCCTACTCGGCCTCTGACATATGGCCCAGCCCACCTACTCCACATCTCCTTTCTCCTGTACACAGGGAGGGCGTGTCGCCCATCCACCGGCACCATGGCCGGCGATGCACACATGTCGGGCATCCACCCGAGCTCCGGAGGAGATAAGGCCGATCCCAAGCCCCCTGCAGCGAAACCCTAGACCGCCCACATCCGTCCCCCCTCGATCCCCTGTCTTCCTCATCCCCTTCTGCTCGATCTCAGACGTGTAAGCTCCGCGTGACCGAGTTCCTCCCCGTCGTTGCCGCGGCCATTGCACGCACCTCTCCACACAGGTGAGTCCAGGAGGACCGCCGCCGTCCACTATGCCGTCTGCGGCCACGAGGTCAAGTCGGGAGCCCCCACATCGACCGGATCGAGGTCATCTTCAACCTCCGCCCCGCTGCTTGCCGTCTTGATTCGGCCTCGCCGGAACCTCCCGAGCCGCTTTGCTCACCTACAGGCTCGATGTGAGCTCCTCTCTCCGTTCCCCATTTCTTTCCCCTCAAATTCGTGCGTCGTTTGGTCGCCCGCGTTAGCCGCCATGACAGGAGCTCGGCCAGCGCACCCGACGCCCATTCCATCGCTCCATTGGCGCGCCCCTAGCCGCGCTTGCGGCCTCTGGCGCGTCGGGCGCTGACCTTGGCTGCCAGCAAGCGCCAAGCCCGCCTCGCCCTTCCTCTGCATGTGTCGGCGCCCGCGCCGTGCTTTCATAGCCGCTCTTGGTCGCGACCCAGCCGCCCTCGCGGGCAGCGCCCACATCGCCCGCAACCGACCACCACGCTTTGGGCAGGGCGTGCCTGCTCCCCTTCCGCCCGTGTCTTTGAGCACGCCGCCGGCCGCACCAGGTGCGTCGGTATGCGTGCTCCCAGCCGTGGCCTCTGGCCACTGTAAGATTGGGGGCGACCAGGCTAATTGGGGATTAACTTTTTTATTATTAGTTTCATTAGTTAGATGGCCCTATGACTAGTGGCCCCCACTGCTAATTAATGTAACTTAACTAAAGTCTATCTGAGTCTAGTCACTGACAAGTGGCCCCCAGTCAACCCATTGACCAGTCAAACTGCTGACTGGGATATCCCAGTTAATGACATGCGGGTCCCCTTGTCCCTTTGACTAGTCAACAGTCTTAGTTGGCTGCGATGCAGGCGATCAGCAGGACCCCACCTGTCGGCCTCTATGCTTCTTCTTTGTGTACACTTTGTGTGTGCACGTAGCAATTTATATTTATTTTCAATTAGTTTTAATTCTAGAATATTAATAAAACTTAGAAATTTAATAGAAATTAACCGTAACTTCGGATGAAAATGTTTTCTACATGAAAGTTGCTAAGGAAAGCGTGGCGAATCCGAATTCAGCGGTCCGTTCATCATCACATGCCCTAGCATGATGAACATGGAACTTTCCTCTCCGGTCATCTGTCTAACACAGGTCGGAACCGGAAAACATTCGATTGACTTCCCCCCGCCGGTATCGTGTAGCACGCGTTAGAACACGTCTAGCTCGCTGTTGTCTGTTATGCTATGTTTGCTTTATATTAACTGTTTCTCCCCCCCTCTTTTCTCCGGTAGACCCGTGGCGATCTTGATGCCCCGTGGTGGATTCGTCACCGACGACCCTCCTTGTCTCGAGCAACCAGGCAAGCCCCCTTGATCACCGGATATCGCCTATTCTTCTCTATCTGCTTGCATTAGAGTAGTGTAGCATATTCTTGCTTCGGTTAATCCTATTACGATGCATAGCATGTCATTGTTGCTCTGATTGTTACCCTTACCGCTATCCTCTTGCTTAGTATAGGATGCTAGTTTTCCATCGATGGCCCTACATTCTTGTCAAATCGCCATGCTATACTATCGGGCCGTGATCACTCGGGATGTAGTCACGGGTATATATATATACTTTATACATGATACATGTGGTGACTAAAGTCAGGTCGACTTGTGGAGCACCAGCAGTGATTCACGGATTGGGGGCTGAAAGGACCTTTGTCCCAACGGCCCTCTGTGTGGATCTTTGTGGCGGAGCGACAGGGCAGGTTGAGACTGCCTAGGAGAGAGGTGGGCCTGGCCCTGTTCGGCGTCCGCGGATACTTAACACGCTTAACAAGATCTTGGTATTTGATCTGAGTTGGGTCGTTGACCTTATACGCACTAACCGCCACGTGGGACAAGATATGGGCAACCGGCGTCGTGGTATCAGCCAAAGCATTTCGTGGCGTCGGCCGAATGAGTTCTTGTGAGCGGATTGGTGAGCGCACGCTAGGCTAGGTGCGCTTCGGCAGCGACGCAGCGTCTTGAGGTGTGCTAAAGGCGATGGGGCGGACCCACGGCGCTTAGGTTTAGACCGGCGTCTTGACCTCTGTTGTGCCTTGGTGGGGCTCGACGTGTTGATCTTCAGCGGCGTGCATGACCGGAAAAGTGTGTCCATCCAAATGGGATCGGCGTGTCGGGTAATTTAGTGCACCCTGGAAGTTAATCTATTGAATAGCCGTGATCTTGATAATGGGACGACTTGGAGTTGTACCTTAACCTTATGACAACTAGAATCGGATACTTAATAAAACCGCCCTTCCAAGTGCGGATACAACCCGGTGATCGCTCTCTAACAGGCTGACGAGGAGGATCGCGGGTAGGATTATGCTATGCGATGCTACTTGGAGGACTTGATCTACTCTCTTCTACATCTTTGCAAGGCGGAGGCTGCGAAGCGTAGTCTTGACGAGATTAGTTATCCCCTCTTATTACGGCATTCTGCGATTCATCCACCGTCACGGCCCTTTACACATATACCCATGCATATGTAGTGTAGCTCCTTGCTTGCAGTACTTTGGATGAGTACTCACGGTTGCTTTCCTCCCTCTTTTCCCCTTTCCCTTCTACGGTTGCGCAACCAGATGCCGAACCAGGGCAGACGCCACCGTCGGCAGCGACTCCTACTACTGTTGGAGGTGTATTCTACTATGTGCAGCCCGCCGATGGCGACCACTGGAGTAGTTAGGAGGATCCCAGGCGGAGGCCTCGCCTCTTCGATCTGTATCCCGGTTTGTGCTAGCCTTCTTAAGGCAAACTTGTTTAACTTATATACGTACTCAGATATTGTTGCTTCCGCTGACTTCGTCTATGATCGAGCACTTGTATTCGAGCCCTCGAGGCCCCTGGCTTGTATTATGATGCTTGTATGACTTATTTATGTTTTAGAGTTGTGTTGTGATATCTTCCCGTGAGTTCCTGATCTTGATCGTACACATTTGCGTGCATGATTAGTGTACGATTGAATCGGGGGCGTCACACTTTCAAATAATAAATAAATGATTGTGTGCATTACTTGATGCAGAGGCCGATGGGTATTCCCTCTTTTTGAAATAAAGTGAATAGTTGCCCCTCGGCTTCTTTCCGAAGGGTATTCCCTCTTTGAAAAGTGAATACATTACAGTAAAAACTGAAGGGCCACCCCACCCAACATGTCCCTGAGTAAGCAATATTCCGGATGCATCTCTTTTTAACAACCACCTTCTAATACTAAGCACCCAAATTATCATAGCCATGAGCATGAATGTTACAAATTTCAAACAATCTAGGGAACTTGCCACACTAGGCGTCTCCCTAAAAATCAGTTATTTGTCCATTATTCACTTGCATTATCCTGTCTTGCAAGTACAAGTCTTTAACCTTCAATAGATCAGCCCACATATTTCAGAGCCACTTTGTTTTGTGTTTAACAAGCCTGGTCCCTCTGGTAATCTAGTATTTAGCTTTGAAAAGATCTTGCCAAGGTCCCACAACAACTTCAAGTTTCCACTATCATTTGCACAAAAGACTAATGCTGGGCAGTTTTAAATTTTTCATCCCCAAACCTCCTTTTGCTTTGGGTTTGCAGACAAGGGCCCACCTAACCATATGCTATTGTTTTCTTTCAGCCGCCACACTGCCAAAAGAGCTTCCTTAAGATCTTGTTCATCTGCTTAAGCACAATGTCATTCATGAGAGTATTAACAGAAACACTGCCACAATTTGACCGACCCTTCAAAAAAACTACCACTTTAGAAAATTTTGCTAAAAGGTACAAGTCTACGACTAATTTTCTTCAAAAATCACCAAGTGTGACAATTGCCCGATTCGACCAATTAAAATCTGTCTATGATAGAGATTGCCCACATGTAAGCACTGATGTGGCATAGTAGTCAAACTCTGTTAGATTGGCCAGTAAGTTGAGCGTTATGACATGCAGACCCACATGTCAGCATCAACCTTATCTCCCTTAAGACAATTTTTCTTTGGACCCCGATAAGTGCCACACGAAGTAATTCCGCCCACACATCTTTCTAGCCACTCATTGTGATACGTCAGCCTTTTTGTTTTTTTCACACATGCATGTAAACAGTGATAAAAAACAGATGATGAAAGCGGGAATCTTTTTGGTTTTCAAACTTTAAAATGTTATATCTTTTAAATGAAAAATCCGATTGAAAATTCGTTTTCATCATTAAATCCGTCACGACAAGGACTTCGAAACCAGATCCCATATCGATATGTTTCGACAATATTTTTTGCTGATCAAAAGTTACCATGTCTATTGCGCATAAATTGCCATGGTGTTTACATTAAAATTGTCATGATATGTTTCAACTATTTTTTCTTCCACGTTTAAAATAAATTTTGACATGCTATAATAAAGGGAATTACGAAACTAAACTTGCCATGGAGAATTACTAAAAATTGCCATGATCCATGAAATAATTTCGACATGGTTTATAATTAAAAAGAAATTTGTCATCAATTACTTTAAAAATGCATAGTCAATAACTCAAATTTGCCATGAACCAGAAACTAAAATTGCCATGGTGAATTATTTAAATTTTCCATGATACATGAACTAAAATTTGCCATGGTTCATATAAAAGAATATTTCTATGGTAAAAATACTAGAATTGTCATGGTCAAAATACTAAAATTGCCATGATCTATAAACTAAAGTTGCCGTGATGAATAACTAAAAATTGCCATGATCCATGAATTAAAATTTGTCGTGGTTATTTACTAAAATTTGCCATGGTCAATTAATAAAATTTGCCGTGAAAATTAGTTGAAATATAATGGTAGATTTAAATCCAGAAAAAATTAGATGGAATATATCATGGCAACTGTAGTGTAAACACAATGACATCTTCAATATAATATCATGTCAACTTTTGGCCCCCCAAAAGAAATCATCGAAATATATCAATATGAGGTCTAGTTTTGAAGATCTCGTCGAGACGGATTTAATGATGAAAACAAATTTTTAATCAGATTTTTTATTTAAGATATAAAATATTTTTAAATCCAAAAAATGAAAAAGATTCCGCTGATGTAATCTGTTTGATGTGGCAAAATGAATTTTAATGAGGGTGTTTAGATCATGTTGATTCATGCCACACGTGTGACACTTATCACTTGGGTTTTTGGTAGGACATTTTCTCGAGCATGTTGTACACATGACGGAGCACGAGCTGCCATGGCCCCTGCCGAAGGAGGAGAGGAAGGGCACCAGAGTGCGGACAGGCGTGAGCAATCATAGCCACAAGCATCAGTGGTCGTGCACGGGCTGGTGGATGGTGAGCACGACCGTCTTGATGTGCGCGGTGGCCATGCCCTGTGTGTGGTGGCCATGTCCCGGCCCGCGCCTCCGCGGCACCGGGCGACGCTCACGGGCTGACTGCGAGCCCGTCGAGCTGATGTCGACGGTGAGGTGGTGGACGAGGTTGCCGTCCACCAAGACGTCGGAGATGAAGGTCCGGGGGAAGCAGGCCGACCCCGCGAGCCACTGATCGGCTCTGGCACCAAGCTCGGCTTGGCCGCACAGCCAGGAGAGGAAAGTCGCGCCATCTCCGATGGCTGCAGGCAGGCGGTGTTGCACGGACAACACGACAGTCGGGAGCTCGATGGCCGCGCGAAGGAGAACAGGTGGAACGTCGGCTGGGCGAAGGAGCCGAGGCAGTAGCCGCCACCATGGAAGTACACAAGCATCGGGAGCTTGCCACTTTCGCCACTGACGCTGGCCTATAGACATGGACGTGCCGTAGATGAGGAATTGAATACTCTGGCACATCAGCGTTTACGAGTGGGCCCAAGCAAAAATTTCTTAAATGATAGTTTTTTGGATGGGTCGGTCGAATTGTAGTAGCTTTTTGTTAAATACTCCATTCATGAGGAATATGAACATATGATAAACAGTTGTATTGAACAAAGTTGAACAGATCAGAACTACACTAATAGAAAGTTGGTGAGGGCCTTTAGTCCCGGTTCATGAACCGGGACTAAAGGGTCGGTACTAATACCCTCACCCTTTAGTCGGTTCTATCGAACCGGGACAGATCAAACCTCCACGTGGCCTGTCCGCTGAGCCTCAGCGGGAGGGCCTTTGGTCTTGGTTGGTGGCACCAACCGGGACCAATAGGCATCCACGCCACGTCGACATTTCTTTGGCTCTGGTTTTGTTTTTTTTAAAGGAGGGGGTTTGGGGGTTTTGGGGGTTAATTTAGGTGTTTCATATATTGTGCTATAGCTAGCTAATTAATAGAGAAAAGTGTCCTTTCTTTTGTCCGTGCTTGGTCGACGCTACGTACTATACATACGTATAGAGAGGACTAACTAGACATGCTAGCTAGCTAGTAATTAAGCAAGCAGAAGATCGTCATGAACATATATATGCATACGAGAGAAGTGATATCGACCACCTCTCCTTCTCCGAGAGATTGGTCGAACAACAAGTTCTCGTATATCTATCCGACACTACCGGCTACATATATACAATAATTATTTTTACAATACTGACGCGTGGTCCACATAGTATTCCCGTCTTCAGCGATCACATAGTCAAGAAAGAATGCCGCCAATTCCTCTTGAATTGCTGCATGCGATCTGGTGCTAGGAGTTCATCCGCTTCGAAACATCTAATTTTAAGAAAGGGTCTATATATATATATATATATATATATATATATATATATATATATATATATATATATATATATATATATATATATATATATATATATATATATATATATATATATATATATATATGAATGAATGAAACTCAACACAAATGATGGTAATAAAATAAAATTGTGAATATTTTATTTACACACTTCAAATTGTTTGTCGGAGTAGCCCTCTCACAGGTCGTGTGGCGGATGGACTGCAAAGCGTAGTATCCACAGAAATCATTCCCTTGTTCCTGCCACAACCAGTTTACAAGAAACAGAGGTCAATCAAACTGATAATTAGCAAGCACATGCTAAATGGTATTGATGAAACTAGCGCTTGAATCACTAGGAGATCTTGGCGTGGAATATGCTACTATATAGTACTTACTTTGGTGTCTAAATTGCAGCTTCTTGGTAGTCCGGAGCTTTTTGGTGAATTTTCCCAAGCCCTGCCATACAAAGAAAACAATTACTTGATATCAGAAATGAATAAAGTTGCTGATATGGTGGATAATGATCGATTTAACTTACTTCTCGAGCATTTCAGTCATTTCGCATACTCCTTGGGATCTTTTCGTCTCGAGTCTAAGACAGTTACTACTCCTGCTCAAGCTTAATCTCTAGGAGAATATAGTGGAACCTGCTTGCGCATGCATAACTCATCAATATTACATTTCTACCGGACTAAATAAGGGAAACCGAATATGCCACAAGACAGTAACACTCACGTGTAGTTGTAAGGAAAGAGTATTGTATTTTGTGTTCATTTATTTCCAACGATCGTAGCAAGTTGGCCTCGGTTTCAATGACACGATATTTAACCTCATTTGCATCTATGAGATATGTGTTAATGAACCCAATATCACCCACTTGTTTTTCTTCATTTCTGCGATCTTCAATCTGCATAATATAGTGAGGATATTTATAAATACATGCAATGAAAGAGCTGAGTTATATAGAGATACTTAATGATGAAGTAGTACTACTTACAGACGATAGCAGGTGACCGTTGCTTTATCGAGGGCCAATTGATTGAAAAACTGATAGAACTCCTCAAATGGAATAGGCAGCAGTTCAATTCCAAGGAGGTCATGCTCCTTTAACTCTCACATACAAAGTATTCCTCCCCTCGACTCTTTGCAGGTTTTCATGTACCAATCATGCAATCTTCGCATCATCGTTGTTAGAGAGCTTTCATCTTTGACGAGAGGCTTCCCGTACTCGTATCTTTGTATCTGCACCTCCAAGAAATCAAATTGTACATCGTCGGGCAGGTAATCTTGAGATTGCCATAACGGGCACCATCCTCGGATCGGCGATGTCGCTAGCGAGCACCTTGAGCGGGGGCACGATTGCTTCGCTTGTTCGCCGAGCTGGGCAATTTGTTTCCCAGCTCGTCGTTCATTCATCCTTTGATCAGCAGCAGTACTTCCCGATCTCTCCGCTTTGGCAAATGCCTTTCCAATAATCGCTCATAGTTGCCTTCGGCGGAGACTTGGGTGGTTTTGTCAGGGCAGGCAGAGTGCGCTTCGCTTTGACGGATCTACCTTCTCCTCCGGAGGTGGATGTCTCTTTGCTTTCAACCCTTGAAACCAGTCATCCACTTGATCTGCGAGATCTTCGCGTTTTCCTCCTCGCTCCTCTCAGACGGTAACTTCTCCGAGTCTTGAGAAGGACCGAATCTGTATCTCCTCCGCCTTTGGCTGTCTTGCTAGACGCCGCAGAGCAGAGCGGAGGCGGATGTCTTCTTTCCTTGCTTACGAGGCGGAGGAGAAGGACTACGACGCGCGGAGCAGCCGGAGCGGCGGCGGGTCTCTTCCGCCCTTGCCGACGAGGCGGAGAAGGAGGAGGCTGGCTGCGGACACGCCGGTGCAGGCGGAGAAGGAGAAGGAGTGCCGCCACGCCGGAGAAGGAGCCGGCCGAGTGCCCTGATCGTCACTCACGGAGGAGGAGGCGGTGGAGGAGGCGGAGTGCCCTGAGTCGCCGGAGGAGGAGGAGGAGGCGGAGGCGTCAGTTCGGAAGGTTGATGAGATCCTTCCGCCATAGGCATGGAGTCTTGAGCAGAACCCAACCGATACTCCCTTCACCGGTAGGGTGGTCAAGCGGAGGTCCTCAAATCCTCCGTTATTTCATCGACCATCACCTTAGCATATCATACGGAATCGGCGGCGGTGAAAAGTTGAGTCGGGTTTAGTAGGATAAGCAGAGCCAACAGCCGCCTTGACCTTCAAATTGCTCCATTGCGCCATAAGGTGGCAACTTTCAGCATCCGTGATAGCATCCACGGATAGCTGGCGGAGCCGTCAAGGCATGCTGCTCTGGCTGAAGCAGCTCGGTGGAAGCCACGCTGCTTCTCCGCTGAGATGGCGGGGTAACCGGGAAGCTTCGCAGGTCGTTTGTTGTGATCTGCTGCTTCTCGTTCCTCTAGCCCCATTACCCTTTCGTGCAGCGCCGCATTAGGCTCTGCTCCGGTTTCTTCCTCCTCTCATGGGTTTTGTAACCCCTGCGTCCGAAATCCAGCCTTCCACGAAGCGAACTGGCGTGCCTCGTGTCCGTCCAGGTGCTCGAGATTCCCGAGGGCCATTGTGAGCTCGTCCTTCTCCTGTCTGCAGAGCGAACTTCCCTTGCTGCGCTGCTTGATATAATGCTTAAGCCTCTTGGTGGTATGTCCAATTGTTCGTCCGTCCAAATGCACTTCCCGTTATAGGGTCCAAGGATCCGCCGCCCCGAAGAACCAAGTCCGCAGCGGTCTCGGCGATTCATTGTCTGGGTTCGATCCCTTTATCAAGCAGATCATTCTCAGCCTTGGCCCACTTAGGCGGGCTGTGAGGTAACCACGACCCGTGCGATGGTGAAGCTTCTTCTTCGCAGCATTTCTCTTGTTTGTCGCTGACATCTTTTTACTCTTTTCCGATGTCTTGTAGGCCACAAATGCGGGCCATCATCTCGATCTTCTCATATTTGCCCGTGAATTCTGGTGTCTCATTTTTTTCGACATACGTATTGAGGTCTTTCTTCCAATTCCTGAATAGTTCTGCCATCTTCTTAAGAGCAAAAGACTTGATTAATGGCTCTATTCTGGCTTCTCCGGATCATCCTCTGGCGGTAGGGTAAAATTTGACTTCAGCTCGGTCCAAAGATCATTTTTCGCATATCATTGACACAAGACACCTCGGGGTCTTCGTTCTTAGGCTTATACCATTGGTGGATGCTGATCGGGATCTTGTCCCTAACGAGAACCCGTTACCGAGCAACAAATGCCTTCTTTGTCCGGTAGGGTTCAATCGGTTGGCCGTCGCATGCGATTTGTATGATCTCAAACTTTTCATCCGAGCTCAACTTTTCTTGGGCCTCATCTCTTTACGAAGTTGTGCTCGATCCGGAGGGCTAGAAAAAGAACAAAGACGAGAGTTAATTAATATGTGTACATATATACCAAAACAAAGGCGAGCTAGTCGGCACAGGCTTAACTAATATATATACCTGGCGGACTCGGTTTGGTGATCACCGGAGCCGTCCTCACGGTCTACTTCTTCACCCTCTCCTTCTTGCACCGGCATTGGGTCATCGGAGCCATGTAAATCATAGCCAGCTGCTTCTTCACCCTCTCCTTCCGGACCATCGTTGTCGTTGAGAAACATCATCGAGGAGCGGCATCACTTCCGTGTGCGGTTATGTCCCTCAACAACGCTTCTTGTGCTTCGTCTCGGGGGTGTCCATAGTTTCTACAAATATTTACAACATGGCAATTATTATTCAAACATGACAGATATGGATATATTAGTGCCAACGTAGAACTAGCTAGCTAATCACAATAAGGAATCATATTAGTGGCCTCGACGCTGCTTCTCTAGGGTTTGGGGTGGCCTCGACGCTTCTCTAGGGTTAGGGGTGGCCTCGAGAACGCTTCAAGCTAGGAGGGTACGTAATATCGACCCCCCACGTGTTGAAGCTATCGGGAGGGGTCGGCGTTGAACAGTACATCTATGTCCCACAAGTGGCGTGGGCATCGACGCTTGCATGTAGGGTAGAGGTCGTGGATCGCCGAGCGATCGAGGTCAAGGGTCGAAGATCGCCGAGGGTCGGGAGGTTGCCTAGTGTCAAAGATTCAACAAAACCATGTCTTCATCATTAGGCGAAAATGCAGGTGCATGATGGTGCAAGCTCTCCAAAGTTGTTTTGGAGCGGAGTCCCAGATAGGATAATTAAGCTTTTTGGTACAAAGTTCAGCAAAAGGCAAATTATCCTATCAGGACTCCATTCGAGGCTAACTTTGAGGACAAATACCATCATGCCATGGTTACTCCGGCTAATGATGAAGCCATGGATTTCTTCAATACTTTGACACTATAGGAACCTCGACCACGAAACCTTCGACCCTTGACCCCTTAACGACCCTCGACCCTCTACCCTAGTTCCCGACCCTCGACCCTCGGCGATCCTCGACACCCTCGTTATATCGACAATGGCGCAACATACATATACATGGGAAAATAATGTTATCGGGGAGGGGTATCGTACCCCCCTCATGTCAAAGTTTCTTCTTTCTCCTCTATTCCTTTATTTCTTCTTCTCCTCTTCTTTTTCTTCTTATCCTCGAGAAAGGAAAATAAGGAAAAGGAAGAAAAGAGGAAGAAGGAAGAAGAAGAAGAAAAAAAAGAAGAAAAAAAAAGAGGAGAAGAAGAAAAGAATAGAGGAGAAGAAGAAAAAATACAAAAAAAAATTCTATTTTTTCTTCTTCTCCTCTATTCCTTTCTTCTTCTCTCTTCTTTTTCTTCTTTTCCTCTCATTCTTTTCTTCTTCTTCTTCCTTCTTCCTTCTTCCTCTTTTCTTCCTTTTCCTTATTTTACTTTTCCTCTACACTAACCTAATTAAAATGCACTAACCTAATTAAAATTGTAACTTTCTATATATGAACAAAAACTAAACTAATAAAAAAAACATATACATTATAGCCACATACACATATACATCACATATGAACAAAAAAATAAACTAATAAAAATAAGGAAAAGGAAGAAAAGAGGAAGAAGGAAGAAGGAAGAAGAAGAAGAAAAAAAGCGAAGAAAAAAAGAGGAGAAGAAGAAAAGAATAGAGGAGAAGAAGAAAAATAGAAAAAAATTCTATTTTTCTTCTTCTCCTCTATTCCTTTCTTCTTCTCCTCTTCTTTTCTTCTTTTCCTCTCATTCTTTTCTTCTTCTTCTTCCTTCTTCCTTCTTCCTCTTTTCTTCCTTTTCCTTATTTTACTTTTTCCTCTACACTAACCTAATTAAAATTGTAACTTTCTATATATGAACAAAAACTAAACTAATAAAAATAAAAACATATACATTATAGCCACATACACATATACATCACATATGAACAAAAAATAAACTAATAAAAATAAAAAACGGGGCGGCTCGGGCGGCGGCTCATGACGGGCGGCGACGAGGGCGAGGCGGCGGCGGCAGAGAGGCGGCGGCGGCGGCGATGGGCTCGAGGCGGGGCAGCAGAAAGGCGGGCTGACGGCGGGGCGGCGAGGGCGGCGAGGGCGAGGCGGCGAGAAGCGAGGGCGGCGAGGACGGCGGGCTCGGGCAGGGCGACGACAGGCTCGGGCGGGCAGGGCGGGGCATGGCGGCGGCAGCGGCGCGTGTAGAAGCGGTCGTGGGGCGAAGCGGCGGCTATGGCGGCAACGGCGCGCGCGGCGGCGACGACGGCGATGGCGGCGACGACAGCGTCGGCGGCGGCAAGGGCGGCGTCAGCAAGATAGGGCGGCAGCGGCAACAAGCGAAGCGGGGCGCGAAGCGGCAGCGGTCGGGCAAGCGCAGACGGCGGGCAGCGGCGGGGCAGCGGACGGCGTCGATCTGCAGCAACTGGCGGCGTCGATGAGCTCGGCGTCGTCGAGGAAGCTGGCGAGGGAAATCTGAAATTTCCCAAGTGTTTCCTTATATAGCAAGTGCATTAGTCGGTTGGTGCCTCGACCGGGACTAATACCTACTAGTCGGTTGGTGCCACCACCGGGACCAAAGGCCTGTTTTCAGCAGCCCAAAGGCGGGAAGCGGCGACCTTTGATCCGGTTGGTGGCACCAACCGGGACTAAAGGGGGCATTGGTCCCGGTTCGTGGCTCCAACCGGGACCAAAGGCCGTGTGCTGCCCTGCGCCAAATGTTTAGTCCCACTCGCTAGTTGAGAGGAGCCGCACCAGTTTATAAGGTGCGGTGCGGCTCCCTCTCGAGCTCCTCTCTAAAGCGAGGCTTTGGGCCTAACTCGCCACTGTGCATGTGGGCTCTTTGGGCCTTCATGGGCTGAATCTGGCCCATAGGGTTTCTAGTCGTATTCGGGCCGTGGGGGCCCGATGGGTGGCACTTTTTTTGCTTTATATTTTATTTCTTTTTGCTTTTAGTTTTAGAAAAATATAAACTTTTATTAGTGCCATTAGTTTTAAAATTTGAAAACACTTTTTTGTTTTCTTTGTTGCTTTATTTATTTTATTTTGTTTCTACTTACAACAAAATACTTATTGTTGCTATTTTATTTTTTCAAGTTTTTTGTTTTGTTTTCTGCATTATTTATTTTCTTTTGGTTTTTGCTTTATTTTTAATTCTTTTTGCTTTTAGGTCAGCAAAATTATAAACTTTCTGTTAGTGCTTTTAGTTTTAGAAAAATATAAACTTTCTGTTTGTGCCATTAGTTTTAAAATTGAAAACACTTTTTTGTTTTCTTTGTTGCTTTATTTATTTTATTTTGTTTCTACTTACAACAAAATGCTTATTGTTGCTATTTTATTTTTTTTCAAGTTTTTTGTTTTGTTTTCTGCATTATTTATTTTCTTTTGGTTTTTGCTTTATTTTTTAATTCTTTTTGCTTTTAGGTCAGCAAAATTATAAACTTTCTGTTAGTGCCATTTGTTTTAGAACAATTATGAACTTTCTGTTTGTGCCATTAGTTTTATAAAATTTGAATTCTTTGAAATTTGTATGAATCACAAGTTTGTGAGCTCAACAAGGCGTGAGGGACGGGCTTATAAACGGTGTGGCGCCCTTGGTTGGCGAGGTTTTCAAATTCATAGTTTTCAAATGAACTCTGAAAAAGTTGGCATAGCATGTTCATGAACAAAGCGGACAATGGTATCATACTCGTGTGTTACAAAGTTGGCATAGTATCATCATAATTGTTATGGAGAAAGTCTTCACTTTTTCTTAGCTTGTGTCGTTTGCTTATTGCGCCGTAACCATGGATAATCTTCATCGTTTATCAGGATGCTTGGGTCAGCCTTGACTTTGAAGGAGGAATTTCATGAAACTTTTCATACTCTTGAGACATGTCATCTTGCCCTCCACTCCTGGGATGTCCCTTTATCTGAAAGAACTATGTGGCGCTTTGGCTCATTGTATGATGTATTCGCTTCCTTATCTTTTCTTTTCCTCGATCGGTAGACATGTCCTTCACATAGATAACCTGTGCCACATCATTGGCTAGGACGAGCGGTTCGTCGGTGTACCCAAGATTTTTCAGATCCTTGTTGTCATTCCGTCATTGTGGGTCTACATACCCGCCTCGACAAATTGACCCACTTGCACTTAAACAAAGGGACCTTAAAATCTACTCCGTAGTCAAGTTCCCATATGTCTACTATGTAACCATAATATGTGTCATTTCCCTTGTCGGTTGCTGCATCAAAGCGGACACCGCTGTTTTGGTTGGTGCTCTTTTCATCTTGGTCAATCGTGTAAAATGTATTCCCATTTATCTCGTATCCTTTCCAAATCATTATAGTCGAAGATGGTCCCCTGGACAACAAGTACAACTCATCACAAACAGTGTTGTCACCTCGAGGCGTGTTTCCAACCAACTGCTGAAAGTCTGATGTGTTCACATGTAATCCGATCGTCGCCTTTGCTCGGGTGTTTGGAGCGCAGACTGTTCTTGTGTTCATCGACATACGGGTCACCAAGGTAGAGTTTTGTAGAAGCGTGTAGTGTGCTTGAGACCAAGAATATCCGTCCTGCATATTATTGAGTCTCTTACAAGCGTGCCTTTTCGGTCAGTCTCCCCTCATACCGCGATTTAGGGAGACCTATCTTATTAAGGCCAGGAATGAAGTCAACACAAAACCCGATGACATCCTCTGTTTGATGGCCCATGGAGATGCTTCCTTCGGCCTAGCACGATTCTGAACATATTTCTTTAGGACTCCATGAACCTCTCAAAGGGGTACATATTGTGTAGAAATACGGGCCCCGAATGACAATCTCGTCGACTAGATGAACTAGGGCGTGCGTCATGATATTGAAGAAGGATGGTGGGAACACCAGCTCGGCCCGACAAGACATTGCGCCACATCACTCCTTAGCGTTGGTACGATTTCGGATCGATCACCTTTCGAGATATTGCATTGAGGAATGCACATAGCTTCACAATGGCTAATCGGACGTTTTCGGTAGAAGCCCCTCAATGCAACCGGAAGCGATTGCGTCATAATCACGTGGCGATCATGAGACTTTAGGTTCGGAACTTTTCTCTCGGCATATTTATTATTCCTTTATATTCGACGAGAAGCGGTCGGGACCTTCATCTTGAGCAGGCATTGAAAGAATATTTCTTTCTCTTCTTTCGTAAGAGCGTAGTGGCGGGACCTTCATCTTTGCTTCGGAGGCATGCCCTCTTTTTCGTACAAGCGTTGCAGGTCCTCTCGTGCCTCGGTGTATCTTTTGTCTTCCCATACACGCCCAAGAAGCCTAGCAGGTTCACGCAAAGGTTCTTCGTCACGTGCATCACGTCGATCAAGAGCGGACCTCTAGGTCTTTCCAGAGGGTAGGTCCCAAAATATAGATTTCTTCTTCCACATGGGTGCGTGATTCTCGGCGTCATTCGAACAGCTAGTCCGCGGGACCCTTTCCAAAGATTACGTGTAAATCATTGACCATAGCAAGTACGTGATCACCGGTATGCATGGCGGGCTTCTTCCGGTGATCTGCCTCGCCTTTGAAATGCTTGCCGTTCTTTCGACATTGATGGTTGGTCGGAAGAAATTGGCGATGGCCCGGTACACATTCTTCCTGCAGCTTCCGGTATATACTATCGGTGTCAAGTAAGCAGTGCGTGCATGCGTGGTATCCCTTGTTTATCTGTCCGAAGGTTCTTGAGAGCGGGCCAATCGTTGATGGTCACGAACAGCAACGCCTTTAGGTCAAATTCCTCCTTTTTGTGCTCATCCCACGTACGTACACCGTTTCCATTCCACAGCTGTAAAAGTTCTTCAACTAATGGCCTTAGGTACACATCAATGTCGTTGCCGGGTTGCTTAGGGCCTTGGATGAGAACGGCATCATAATGAACTTCCGCTTCATGCACATCCAAGGAGGAAGGTTATACATACATAGAGTCACGGGCCAGGTGCTGTGATTGCTGCTCTGCTCCCCGAAAGGATTAATGCCATCCGCGCTTAAAGCAAACCATACGTTCCTTGGGTCCTTTGCAAACTCATCCCAGTACTTTCTCTCGATTTTTCTCCACTGCGACCCGTCGTGGTGCTCTCAACTTCCGTCTTTCTTACGGTCCTCACTGTGCCATCGCATCAACTTGGCATGCTCTCCGTTTACGAGCAGACGTTTCAACCGTGGTATTATAGGAGCATACCACATCACCTTCGCGAGAACCCTCTTCACGGAGGCTCGCCGTCAACATCACGAGGTCATCTCGTCGATCTTATACGCAATGCACCGCATACCGGGCATGCGTTCAGATCCTTGTAGGCACCACGGTAGAGGATGCGATCATTAGGGCATGCATGTATCTTCTCCACCTCCAATCCTAGAGAGCATCGACCTTCTTTGCTGCGTATGTCTTGTCGGGCAATTCGTTATCCTTTGGAAGCTTCTTCTTCATTATTTTCAGTAGCTTCTCAAATCCTTTATCGAGCACAACATTCTCGCCTTCCCTGCAGCAATTCGAGTACGGCACCGAGCTTTGTGTTGCCATCTTCGCAATTGGGGTACAACCCTTTTTGTGATCCTCTAACATGCGATCGAACTTCAGCTTCTCCTTTTGACTTCGCATTGTGTCCTTGCATCGACAATGACCGGCGGAGATCATCATCATGGGGCACATCGTCGGTTCCTCTTGATCTTCAGCAGCTTCGCCCGTTGCAGCACCATCGTGCACATCGTCAGTGCATCTTGATGTTGATAGCATCACCGTATTCAGGGGCACATAGTTGTCATCGTACTCTTCTTCCTCGCCGTCTTCCATCGTAACCCCTATTTCTCCGTGCCTCGTCCAAACATTATAGTGTGGCATGAAACCCTTGTAAAGCGGTGGGTGTGAAGGATTTTCCGGTCGAGTAAGACTTCAGTATTCCCACATATAGGGCATGGACAACACATAAAACCATTCTGCTTGTTTGCCTCAGCCACTTGAGAAAAGCATGCACGCCCTTAATGTACTCGGAGGTGTGTCTCATTACCGTACATCCATTGCGGTTCATCTGCATGCATTATATATAATTAAGTGTGTCAAAAATCATTACAGAACATCATGAATAGATAATTAAGTGACCAAATTAATAGAAGTTCATCATCACATAAAACCAAAGTACATACATAGTTCTCATCTAACAACATAAAGCTCTGCAGAGCATCTAAATTAATTAAACCATACATTGAAACTATGTAAAACATTTCAATGTGAAAACAAATCGATCATAATCGCAACCAAGGTAACAACTGATCCAACGGCATAATGATACCAAGCCTCGGTATGAATGGCATATTTTCTAATCTTTCTCATCTTCAAGCGCATTGCATCCATCTTGATCTTGTGATCATCGATGACATCCGCAACATGCAACTCCAATATCATCTTCTCCTCCTCAAGTTTTTTATTTTTCCTTCAAGAAATTGTTTTCTTCTTCAACTATATTTAACCTCTCGACAATAGGGTCGGTTGGAATTTCGGTTCAACAACCTCCTAGATAAATAAAATCTATGTCACGTTGTTGGCATAATTTTCATAAACAATAAATGAACCAATAGTTATGAAAAGATAATATATACCACATCCGAATCATAGACGGGACGAGGGCCGACGGGCGGATACCAAAACCATCGCACTATATAAGATGCAATAATAAAAGTAAGAAAATAATACAAGTAAGAATATTTTTCCTTTGAGAAAGAAGATAAGAACAAGAGGCTCACCACGGTGGTCTTGGCGATGAGATCGGCGCGGGTGATCGGCGGCGGTGAAGACGGGACGGGCGTGACGGACCGCTAAACCTAGACAAATATTGAGGAAAATGGAGGTTGGAGGTCGAGCTTGGAGGAGAAAGCTTAAGTAGTGTGGCTCGGGCATTTCATCGAACACCTCATGTGCATAGGAGGTGAGCTAGAGCACCACAATGCCCCCTCGCCGGCAAGAGAAAAACAGAGCAATGGATCGGAGTGCTCGTCATGAGCGAGGGGTATATATAGGCAGCACTATTGGTCCCGGTTCGTGGCATGAGCCGGGACTAAAGGAAGCCTTTGGTCCCGGTTCATGCCACAAACCGGGACCAATAGTGGTGGGCCAGAGCCAGGACCATTGGTCCGGTTCGTCCCACCAACCGGGACCAAAAGGTCCGGACGAACCGGGACCAATGGCCCACGTGGCCCGGCCGGCCCCTGGGCTCCTGAGCAGGGCAAATAGCTCCATTGGTCCCGGTTCTGGATTGAACCGGGACTAATGGGCTAAACTGCCCTGGACGATAGCCCCTTTTTCTACTAGTGCTAATCTGCACCAGGAACAGAGAACTTCCCATCCAGCCATCAAGATGCTTTCCCAAGTATTCAATCAGCGGGACCAATCAACAGAGTGTAATCTAGAGGCACAACCAGGGACCCCTAGATATTCCAATATCATCATAAGTTCATAACTTCACTTTTCAAGAAGTTATTTTTGAGCCTCAGCATAGCCTCAAACAAATAGAGGCCGGATTAGTTTCATATGGACAATTGAGCCATATCTCGCAAAGTTCATGCTGAGTAAATATAATTACCAAGATAGAAACTCTGTGTGATAAAATTGCCTCCCAGAACTCCACCACTCCACAGCCCCGCTAAGGGACGGTTCATGGGGGAGACTATCTAGTGCATCGGTGGGCACCCGACTCCAATTTGTATCTCCTAAAGTTCACATAGACCAGCCACCTTCTTGAGAGCCATGAACGCCACTCTCAAACAAACCCCTTCTGCGCTTCTCCCAGTCTTGCCTTCAAACATTTGATTTCTTCAATATCGTCTTCAGTGATCACAATATCATCCACATACACCGCCAACTCCACCACTC
This sequence comes from Aegilops longissima, assembly GCA_021605205.1. Lineage (NCBI taxonomy): Eukaryota > Viridiplantae > Streptophyta > Magnoliopsida > Poales > Poaceae > Aegilops > Aegilops longissima. Next base: position 143,874,510 of record CM038681.1, read on the forward strand.
CACAGCCCCACTAAGGGACGCTTCATGGAGGAGAGTATCTGATGCACCGGTGGCCACCTGACTCCAATTTGTACCTCCTAAAGTTCACATAGACACAATGTAAATCTATGTTCTGCGATGTCAGGAAATTCTAGTCCAAAATTAAAATATAACTCAAAAATAAAACAAATAATGTGTGTATCAGTGGTGATAAGGCAAATCTGAAGCCCAACTTACATTCGGTACTACGTATTTCATATCGAATTTGTCTATTCCATCCACCACATGTGCTATGAATTTTGATTAAATTTTTGTTGTATGTCCGATACAAGTGTTATGTATGTCCTAATATTCCGTCACCTCCAAATAAGTCACACCACCGCGCATGGTCATGGCTTACCACCACCTCTTCGCACTTGTCGTGGGCGTTTGCCGCGTTGTAGACCTAGTGGATGGCCGACAACCTCATGCGTCCGAGGAAATGGGCCTGCTCAAGAAGGTGACGTATTGGACATCAATGACAACTGCCTCCTAGGAGCTCTATGTGTGGCGGCATAATGATATTCCAAACTGGGAATAGCACGGATGGTTAAGTTTGTTGTGGTGCAGCTAGCCCACTAAATTTCAAGGTCTAGACGTGTCACGTATTCTTCCTAGATTCATTTCAATTTTTTTGGTGACGTCATCAATTTTCAGGATTTGCCCGCTCAGTCAGTAGAGGGTGCTATGTGTGCCTCTAAGTTTGTATTGTGTTTTAAGAAAAAAAAGCAAATGATATTTGCAAGGAAAGGAATACATGAAAATTGCTTAATCAAAAGAAAAGTCAACTCAATCCATCCTTGCAACACATGCATGCATGTTGCTCTGCTGACAACTCAGGCTTGACAAAGCATCTTCAGCATTGCTCTATTTTCTTCTATACACTTGTGGCCGTTGGTACTTAACTAAGCAATGACGACACATGAACTAAACTAAGCCGGGCGAAGACTTTCGGCACGAACATCCCGATCAATCCTGCCCTGGCCCTGCCAATGTACAATACAAAGAAGGATAATGAGAAGCAAGCTCATTACTCAATCATCGTCAATCACCATCTCCCAATCATCGTCAATGGCGTCTGCCGGAAAGGAGGAGCAGGTCAGCGCTACCCCGACCGTGGACGCCGGCCAAGCGCGAGCGCTCCTGAGCTCCGGCGGCGGAGGTCACGCCTACCTCGACGTGAGGTTGCCGGTGGACTTCGACAAAGACCACGCCGCCGGCGCCGTCAACGTCCCCTACTACCTCGCCGTCACTCCCCAGGGTCAGCTGCTTAGCCTGTCAATTCCTTGCCTTGATCAGCAAAGGATTTAGCCTTCCCTTAATTAGATCTATCGTTGACACCAGTGCTTTTCCTTCCCCTTTCTGTTTATCTCTAGGCAAGGAGAAGAACCCAAAATTCCTGGAGGAAGTAGGTGCGCTCTATGGGAAGGAACAGCACTTGGTTGTGGTAATTAACAAAAACTCGTGACCGTTTGATCACCTCCCTCATTTACAGTAGCCACACTAGATGTAATTGTTTTTTGTGTGTTTAATTTAATTTTGTGCCCTCGTAGGCTTGCCGCACAGGCGTGCGATCCAAGCTTGCGACTGCGGACCTCGTAAACGCGGTAATTAAGGCCTGCCCAACCCGGTCAATTCTCGCTCAATCTAGCTTGAAATGCAAAAACGTCTTACATTTAGTTCGAGAGGTAGTAGTATCTTACTTGTGACGCGGGTGTACGTGCAGGGGTATGAGAACGCGAGGAGCCTGCAAGGTGGCTATGTTGCCTTCCTCCAGAGCGCAGCCACGGATCAGCAGCCAGCACCTCAGCAGTTGTGAACTTGACTCATGCATAATTAACTGGAATAAATTCGGAACATTTTTACATGTGCCCACCATGTTTTCATTTTTAAACTCTTCACCATGTTCATGATGGATACATGAGTTGTGTGTATGAATGGGAATCTGTCACTATTTCAATGGGCCGGGGTGGGGGCATGTATGTACCTAGATTTGCGCTTGAGGATGTTTCTCACATTGTGTTCCATTGATGATTGATTGTTGTCTCCCACCCTGTTTTTGTTCAGCCTTTGGCCTGAACTGATTTGTTCCTTCAGTCTTTACTCTAAAAATTCAGAGTCTACTTCAAATTTTACTCTGAAAATTCAGAGTCCTCTCTGGTGGGATCGTTTCTCCACTGCTTTTTAGACAAAAAAAACCCTATTGATTTTCACTATCTTGTTCATTTGTAAAATACACAGAAATGGAGTGATATGTCATCTTCAATACTAGTATCAGATTATTATATGCGTTTGATTGTGTGTTGGAAAAAGCGTATGATTTTTGGCATGAGGTTGGACTGGATGAAATTTTTTTCTATAACAAAAACTAGTACAGATAAATTATAAGGAAAAATCCTTTTTTTAGAAACAGGAAAAATTCCTATGAATTGCAATCCTACAAATCAAATAACCCACATGAACAAAATACTAAGAATTAAAATCCCCCAGGGATCACGCGAGCAGCCTTCGACAGCCAGCGCCCTTTCCAGGGCTCAATGCGATGTTGCATACGGGTCACCGTGGGGCGAAGATCAGCCACGGTGAGGCGTGAATCACTAATGGGGATCCCCAGATAGGTCGTGGGGAAAGAACCCAACCGACAGTTTAGTCGGTCAGCAATAGCCTGTGCTTCCTCCAAGGGGTACCCGAGAACCATCACTTCGCTCTTATCGAAGTTGATGGTTAGGCCCGACATTTGTTGGAAGCACAGGAGGAGGAACTTCAGGTTAGTAATATCTAGGGCGGATCCCTCCACCATTATAATGGTATCATCCGCATATTGAAGGAGGGAGACCCCTCCCCCTCCGACTAGGTGGGGGACTAAGCCGCGGATACGACCAGCAGCCTTGGCCTTATCCAAGATGGATGTCAGGGCATCGACCACCATGTTGAACAAGAACGGCGAGAAGGGGTCACCCTGACGGACCCCACATAGGGTGGGGAAGTAGGGCCCAATGTCACCGTTGATGTTCACCGCGGTCGGCCACAAGAGATAAGCTGCATGACGCGGGTCACCCAACGGTCGTCGAAACCCTTGCGAAGCAACACTTCCCATAGGAATGGCCAGTGTACCGTGTCGTAGGCTTTGTGAAAATCTAGCTTTAGGAAGACCGCGTGATGGCGTTTTAGTCGGACCTCGTGGAGGACTTCGTGGAATACTAACACCCCATCAAGAATAAATCGGCCTTGTATGAAGGCGGATTGGTTCGGATGGGTAATCGTGTCAGCGAGGAGGGTCACCCTATTGGCGTACCCTTTGGCCAAGATCTGGAAAATCACATTAATCACTGTGATTGGGCGGAACTGGCGAATGTCATAGGCGCCCGGGACCTTGGGGATGAGGGTCACAATCCCATAATTGAGGCGCCCTAGGTCCATTGAGCCCGAATAAAATTCCTCAAACAGAGCCATGACCTCCGGCTTGATGGTAGGCCAGAGCGTCTTAAAGAACGTCACTGGCAGGCCATCTGGACCCGAGGCCGAGGAGGGGTTCATCCCCTTAATGGCTGCGAGGACCTCGTCCTCGTCAAAAGGGGCAACTAATTCCGCATTGGCCTCTGCCGAGACCAATTGCGCACCCGACCAAATGTCGGGGGCGAGACTAGCCCCACCCCGCGGGGTGGGGGTAAATAGAGCTTTATAGAAGCCGTCTACATGGGTATGGATGGCCGAGGGGAGAACAATAGGTGTGTCTCCATCCCATAGGCAATGGATGGAATTGCGACGACGTCGGCCGTTCGCCACCGCCTGAAAATAGGCGGTGTTGGCATCGCCCCGAAGTACCCACCTCTGGGTACCGCGCAGGCGCCAGTAGGCCTCTTCATCTGTGTAAATGGTGGAGAGCTGGTCTTCCAGGTCGTATCGCAACATCCACTCATCAGGGGAGATCCCGGTCTAGTCGGCGCGGGCGTCCAGGGCTTGGATAGCCATCATGAGGGCCTTTTTGCGCTCTCTAAGGTCCTGGCCAAGGTTGGCCCCCCAACCCTTCATGAATTGGCGGGCTAGCTTGGCGCAAAAGTGCCACGAGTCGACAGCGGACATGGAGCGATGGGGAGCAGAGCGGGCAAAAATCCAGCAAGCGACGACAGCCTCCCGGAAGCCGGCCTGATTGAGCCAGAAGGGCTCGAACCGGAATTGCGGCGGGTGGGGGGCCTCTCGTCGGCGGTGGAGAGGAGGAGGAGGACATGGTCAGATCCGATCCGGGTGACAGCCCGGAGCGATGCCAGGGGGCAGCGTAATTCCCATTCAGGGGAAACTAGGACACGATCCAAGACGGATTGTGTCAGGACAATCTGCCGGTTCGTCCAGGTGAACCTGGCACCCGTCCGATCAAGTTCGCGGAGCCCCAACTCTGCGATCCAATCGTTGAATAATTGCATCCGGGTGAAGTTAATCCGATCATTATTGTTCTCATCCGGGGATCGTATGAGATTAAAGTCTCCGGCCACGAGAACTGGGAGGAGGGAGTTAGAGATCTTCAGCTGCATCTCTGCTAAGAAGGCTGGGGAGCGGCGGTGGTCATCCGGTCCGTATACAATAATGACCTCCCATTTGAGTTCAGGGCACGCTCGAAGATCTCCATACTAACGAAGAATTCGCCCCGGTCCATGCCACCCACCTCAAAGGTGGCATACTTTACCCCTAAGAGGATGCCGCCAGAGTGGCCTGAGGTCCCACTAGATGGGAGCCAGTGCCAAGTGAAGAGGTGGGAGCTAAGACGTTCAAGCTCCTGAAGGGCGAACTCAGTACGCAAGGTTTCCTGGATGGCAACAATGTCAATGTGTTCGTCACGAATGTACTCAATGAGTTGGCGGCGACGACCATCATGGCCGAAGCCGCGGATGATCCAGAAAAGGGCCCGCATCTAAGCCCCCATCGGGGGGCTGCTTGACCCCAGGACACGGGAAGCGCTTTGAGCGCGGAGGGCTGCGATCGCGTGAGCAGGTGCCCACGGATTATCCGTCGGCCACCGGAGGGCCTGAACCCCGGGGGTGGTGGTCGGCCCCTCGGGAGGCCGAAGCAGGCGGGCTCGGGTCTCAGCCAGCCTGCCATCGAGAATCTCCCAGGCCCCAATGGCCGCGATCTATTCTAAGGAGGGACCGACCTCCCCCCTGAAAACTATGGCCGAGTCATTGGCCACCTTGGCGAGGTGGCCAAGCGGAGCAGCCTCAAGTGCGGAAAATGAACAACTGGAAGAACTGGGAAGGTTGGGGTCCGCTTTGACTCGAGGTTCGGACCGCCGCTGGAGCTCTGGCGCTTAGCGATGGGACGGCACCGGAGAGTCGGCTGCCGCGCGCAGTCGAGGCGGGCGCTGCGCGGGAGGACGCCACCGGCGTCGAGGTGGAGCGGGCCGCCTGGCGTACGCCACCGTCAGAGGGGGGGTGCGCGAGGCCGGAGAGGAGACGTCCACTGCCACCGAGGCGGTCGGGGAGGCCGGCGAGGAGAGGCGGGCGTCGGAGGGCACCAGCGAGGGGAGTGGGCCGGCGAGCTCCAGGGTGACACCGGCCGCGACCCCCGTGGGTGGGGGAGACGGGGCAGGTGCGACGGGAACCTCACACCCGCCTCCACCTGTGGAGACCGGGGAGGTCGAGCCGGCGGGGGACGGGGGGTCCGGCCCCGACGGCGAGGGGCGAAGGGCGGAGACGGCGCAAGGGAAGCGAGGCGACGACGGCGGGGCGACGAGTAGACCCACACTGGAGATGTCACTGGCCGACTCCGATGGAGACAGAGAGGGCATGACCAGCAGGGTGGCCAGGCGGAGGGCCACCGCGAGGTCAGCGGCCGACACTCGAGTGCGCCCCGCCCCGGAACCGCCACGACCCGCTGGTGGATTGGAGGGCTCCCGGGAGGGGGAGCGGGAGTGCTCCGAGCCGTCCTCGTCATCTCCTGGGTCGTCGAGGCGGGAGTGGCGCGAAGCGCTCATGGTGGGAGTCGTCGGCATCGGTGGGCCACCCCCCAGCGATGTCATCAGAGAAGCGGGGGCGGCCGACGTGGTTCGGAGGCTCGGGGCAGATCTTGAGGTCGTAGCCGTCGTCGTTGAAGAAGACCCGGGTCGTGACGTGGAGCTTGGAGGAGTCCAGGAACTTCACCTTGACCCGGACCTCCTCCTCCTTGCGTAAGGAGAGCTCGTCGACCACCACCACCTTGCCTAGGATCTTGGACATACTGTGGATGACCCGCTCAGACCGGGCCACATCTGGTATGCCGGCGATGAGGAGCCAAGCAGTGTCTAGGACAGCGACGGCCTAGCCTCCTTTGGTTCCTCATGAGCTTCTATAGCCTTCATGAAACCCTGCACCAGGAGATCGCCAAATACCAATCCAGATTCTTCTGGGCTGGGAGGGGGGTAAGCAGAAGTACCACATGGTCAGCTGGCCAGATATCTGCAAACCCAAGGACCAGGGCGGTCTTGAGATTTTGTCCTCCCGGCGCATGAACATTTCCCTCTTGACCCGTTGGCTCTGGCGCATTGCCAATGGAGATGGAGGTCTCTGGCTTACTATCATCCAGAACAAGTACTGTTGGAAATATGCCCTAGAGGCAATAATAAAAGGATTATTATTATATTTCCTTGTTCATGATAATTGTCTTTTATTCATGCTATAATTGTATTATCCGGAAATCGTAATACACGTGTGAATACATAGACCACAATATGTCCCTAGTGAGTCTCTAGTTGACTAGCTCGTTGATCAATAGATAGTCATGGTTTCCTGACTATGGACATTGGATGTCAATGATAACGGGATCACATCATTAGGAGAATGATGTGATGGACAAGACCCAATCCTAAGCATAGCACAAGATCGTGTAGTTCGTTTTGCTAGAGCTTTTCTAATGTCAAGTATCTCTTCCTTAGACCATGAGATCGTGTAACTCCCGGATACCGTAGGAGTGCTTTGGGTGTCTGAAACGTCACTGGCGTGAATCGGGTGACTATAAAGGTACACTACGGTATCTCCGAAAGTATTTGTTGGGTTGACACGGATCGAGATCGGGATTTGTCACTCCGTGTTAGGGAGAGGTATCACTTGGGCCCACTCGGTAGTGCATCATCATAATGAGCTCAAAGTGACCAAGTGTCCGGTCACGGCATCATGCATTACGATGCGAGTAAAGTGACTTGCGAACGAGATTGAACGAGGTATTGGGATACCGACGATCGAATCTCGGCAAGTAACATACCGATTGACAAAGGAATTGTATACGGGTTGTTTGAATCCTCGACATCGTGGTTCATCCGATGAGATCATCGAGGAGCATGTAGGAGCCAACATGGGTATCCAGATCCGCTGTTGGTTATTGCCCGAGAGCCGTCTCGGTCATGTCTCACGTGTCTCCCGAACCCGTAGGGTCTACACACTTAAGGTTCGGTGGCGCTATGGTTGTATGAATATGAGTATGCAGTAAACCGAATGTTGTTCGAGTCCGGATGAGATCCCGGACGTCACGAGGAGTTCGAATGGTCCGGAGGTAAAGAATTATATATAGGAAGTGTTGTTTCGCCATCGGAAAGTTTGGGGTAACCGGTATTGTACTGGGACCACCGGAAGGGTCCCGGGTCCACCGGTGGGGCCACCCATCCGGAGGGCCCCATGGGCTGAAGTGGGGAGGAACCAACCCATAGTGGGCTGGTGCGCCCCTTGGCCCCCTCGCGCCTAGGGTTGAAACCCTAGGGTGGGGCGCCCACTGCCTCGGGGCACTCCACCCCCTTGGCCGCCGTCCCCTTGGGATATTGGATCTCCAGGGCCGCGCCCCCTGGGGCCTATATAAAGGGAGGGGGAGGGGCAGCCGCACCAAGTTTCGCGCCTCCTCCCTGCTACACCTCTTCCTCCTCCGCCACGAAGCTTGGCGAAGCCTGCCGAGAATCTTGCTGCTCCACCACCACCACGCCGTCGTCTTTTTCTTTGGAGCCATCTTCTTCATCCTCTCCTTCCCCCTTGCTGGATCAAGAAGGAGGAGACGTCATCCGCTCCGTACGTGTGTTGAACGCGGAGGTGCCGTCCGTTCGGCACTCGGTCATCGGTGATTTGGACCACGGCGAGTACGACTCCATCATCCACGTTCTAGTGAACGCTTCCGCACGCGATCTACAAGTGGTATGTAGATGCAATCTCTCTCCCATGACTCGTTGTTTAGATGAACTCATAGATGGATCTTGGTGAAACCGTAGGAAAATTTTTAATTTTCTACAACGTTCCCCAACAAGTACCTGCGTGGACAGCCTCTCGCATTTTGTCAGCGCTCAGGCGGTTCCCAGTTTTGGCAAGCCGTCGTCCAGCTGCTGCTTGTACTGCGCATTGGCACATCCATCTCGGTGGGTACTGGGTCCTCGACCCTGTTCTGGCTGGATAGGTGGTTTGGCGGCACCCCCCTAGCCGCGCGTTTTCCAGTGCTCTTCGACATCGTTGTTGACCCTCGGGTCTCTGTCGAGACGACCCTTATTGACTTAGGGCGCCTCGCTTTCCGCCGCCCCTTTGGCCCCCCTGAGGTTGCAGCTTGGGATGCCCTCCTCCAGGACATCGCCCTCCTCCCTATGGACGTTGCCGACTCCCCGGACGCCATCTCTTGGCGCCTGGAACCCTCCGATTGCTTCTCCACCAAATCCCTCTACGCAGCTATTACCCCATCGACGGTCCCCGAGCCCTTCAGTTTGATTTGGGACATCCGCCTGCCCCTGAAGATCAGGATCTTCCTGTGGCAATGGATCTGCGGCCGCCTCCCGTCCGGCGTTGAGGTCCTTAAGCGTCATGGACCTGGAGATGGGATGTGCCCAATGTGCGGCACGGTAGAGGATGCCAACCACATCTTCTTCTCGTGCTACACGGCACAGTTCCTTTGGTCCTGTTTCCGCAAAACGGTTGGAGGCCAGTGGTGCAACACCAACTTACGACCGCTTGCGGAAATTGAGCCTCCCCTCGCTTCTGAGACATATTAGATGGCTTTGCGTTGGGGTCCTGCTCGACGCTGTGGACTGTTCGCAATAAGCTTGTCATCTGAAGGTGCCTCTTGGCGTACTCGACTCCATCTTTAAAATGTGTGGTTACTTGCACTCTGGCGGCCGCTTAGCCGCCTTTAGGACCGGGCGTCATCAAGACCCTCTCTCGGCCTTCGATCGATGGCCTTCCGCTTGGCGCCTCCGCTCCCTCCACCACCCCGGAGCCCGACTAGATCTCTGTGTCACTCCCGTGCGTGCAGTTTTTTGTGTTTTTTCGGGCTTGTTGGTGTGCCCTCAACATTAACCCTTTGACTACTTATCTGTCTGGACCGTGTGTGTGTGTGTTTGTGTGCTTGAACCTTGTTGGATGTTGGCTTGGGCATTTGCTTTATAATATAAAACGGGGCGAAAGCCTTTTTTGGCAAAATCCCCCAGGATTTCTTTATAAATCCTTGATCAAAGAAGTGGGCTTCCCTTTTCAAAAGAAAAAAAGAAGAAGTGGGCATGCAAATCCTATCACGTGACCTATTTATCCTCTCAGATTTGGGCCATTGAGAAAATCTGAGCCCAACCTATTTTCTCTACTTGGGATTGGACCGGCAGGAGCAGGCTCCAGCCCATACGCCACATTCCGATCGGTGGCGCTGCTCCGCCGCCCAGCGCCTCTCCGCGCAGTCCGGCGGCCGCATCGCCTCCCGGCCTCCGCGAAAGCTATCCAAGACACGGCGAGAAGCAGCCATTCTCGTGTTCATCTCCCAGTTCACCACTCCCTCGTAGAACGGCAGCTCGCAAACCCTAGCGAATCTCCCGATCTGCAGCCACCCGGCACGTGCCGGCGGCCGGAATTGAACAGCGATTAATCTCGGGAAGCTTACGAACCAGCGGCTGGCGGCCGGTGTTAGCGCATATGTTTCGACAATCTACGACTCGGAGGTAATCCGCCCAATATTTGTCCTCTTTTTTTGGTAAACTTGGGTTAGAGGAATTTCACCAGCGTTCTTGCTTAAATTTGGGGATATTTGATCATGTCAACTTTTTCATTAGTTGTTTTTTGGAGGACCAATTTGTTATATATGCAGCCATCGGTGGTAGCTAGGTCGCCATCTTTGTATTCCGATCAAATTGTGCATTTTGTACACCTCCTAACAACTTAACAAGGCAGCTAGTTAGAAAAACAAACATTCTGTACCTTTATTATTCAGCAAGCTAACAACATACAACTTTAAAGGATTCTGTTGATTTTTAGTACGACACAGTTGAAGTGGATACAAAGATATGAACAACCAAGGCATGTTCACCTCTATCTATTGCATACTAGACCATATATATTACAGTTGAACTGGGCTTAGCCAAAATATCTGAATAATACTAACTGGTCATATAGCACCCCTACCCCAAAGAAAAGACCAAATGCAATTGCAAAGATGACCTTCATGCTGTATTCTTTTGCACAGATGATGTACACGGGAGCTTCTTCAACCGAACTGCAATCCCTAATAAGCAGAGAGCCACACAGCTTTGGGTTCCCGTTAAAACTAGAAGTCTGAAACGTGCTCAGCTGGCCTGTTGTTGGAATAGGTCCTTCTAGCTCGTTGTTAGAAATGTTGAACTCCGAAAGGAAGTGAAGGATCTCCAATGCCGCAGGAATTTCACCAGTCAGATGGTTATTAGACAAATCTAGGATCTGCAGGTTTGTCAGGTTGCAGATTGATTGTGGTATCTCTCCATAAAAGTTGTTGAAACTCAAGTCCAGGCAAAGGAGTGCTTTCAGATGACCAATCTCTTGGGGGATTGTACCGGTGAGTTTATTCTTACCGAGTTTCAGCACTTTTGGCCAATCACTGCCCATGCGGTACTGAAATGATGGGTACACATAAAAAATTGGTAGATCAACGAGGTTTGGGTCCAAATATATGGCAGCATTGTCTGATTTTAGCATTGGCATCTCCATCAAGGTGATTGGGATTGTCCCAGTAAGGCTGTTGTTTGATACATCCAGATGGAAGAGGTAATTTAGTGAGTTGATCCAGCTTGGCATCGTTCCAGTGAGTCGATTACTGTGTAAATGTAGTATCTTCAGATTTGTGAGCTTTGATAACCAAATAGGTATCCTTCCAGTCAACGAACACCAGTCCATGGTAAGAAGTTGAAGATTCTGAAGACCATCAATGGTTTCATCTTGTGGCATGGCCTCATTCATGAAGTTTGTGCCAATAACCAGGGCGCTGATATTCCTGCAGCTCTTAAGGGCATGCAAAGCTTTTGTGATATTTGTAAAGGAGTTTCTACTAATTGATAGGAAGGACAGGTGCTTCAGATTGCCAATTCTTGATGAGATTTCACCATGGAAATGGTTCTCTGACAGCCGCAGTGCTGTCAAATTGCTGCATGAGTAAATGCTTTCTGGAATAATACCACTAAGATTGTTCCTCAGGAGATCTAAACTTTTTAGATTCTGTAGGGCAGCGAAGTTTACCTTCCCCAGATCTCCACTGAAGTTGTTGAACTTCAGATCAATGATTTTGAGATTTGTACAGTTGCCCAGTGTTGATGGCAGCTCCCCAGACATGTCATTGCTACCCAAATGCAGCTCCTCCAGCCTCTTGAGCAGACCTATCGACTGCGGAATCTTGCCACTGAAGTGATTCCCTCCAAGGTCAAGAGTAGCTAGATTACTGAGTTTGACTATATGTGTTCCATCAAGTTCTCCTTGTAAACCATTGTTGGGGAAGGAGAGGTACTCCAGCGAGGTAGCGCGGAAGGTATCAACAGGGAGAATCCCACTTAGGTTGTTGTTGCCAGCCTTGAGCACTTTGAGCTTGGAACAATTACCCAACGTGTTTGGTATGTCACCACTCAATTGGTTGTAACATAGGTCAAGCAAAGCTAAATATGGCGACCCAAGGCAGAGAGAAGGCGGTATGTTCCCAGTGAAGCTGTTATTGCTGGCGTTGAGCGCGATCAGACTGTTCATCACCTTCCATGTGGCTGATGGAAATTGCGAGCTGAACTGGTTGCTTGAGATGTTGAGTACCTGCAGAGGCCGGTCGGTGGTAACCAAGGACGGAAACTCGGGCAGCGGTCCGTTGAGCCGGCTGAAGCTGACATCGAGGACGATGATGCTTCTAGAGAACACGAGCTCCGCTGGTAGACCACCAGAGAATGAGTTGTGCGAGAGGTTAACACGCAGCAGGCTGGTGAGGTTCGCGAGGAACGGTGAGATGGGCCCTTCAAGTCCTTTAGACTCCAGGGAGACCCCAGTGACGGCCTCATCTCCATTGCAGGAGATGCCTTCCCACTCGCAGCAGTCTGTGCCGCTGTTGTGCCAGGACGTGGCGAGGCCACCATCACGCGACAGTCCGGCAAGGAACTGGAGGAGGTTGCGCTTCTCCTGTTCGGTGCATGCAGTGGCGGTAGAGGCTAGGAAGAGCAGCAGGAACAGCTGCAGCACGACCGGACGAACGGTGAATGAGCACATTGGTTAGTGTTTCTTCCCCCCTTCTTGTTTTGCTGTTGCTTGAAGAATGCATGCAGTGCTGGTACTAGCTATCATCTAGCAGTGGATTTATTTGCGCATCAGAGCGACTGAACACCACTCATAAGATTCCATATTTCTTGTCATGGCTCAGTGCACGGGGCCACGATCGGTCGGTACATTAAAAGACAGTGACACTAGCATAGGAAAGCAACATCTGTGCCTACCCATTATAGCTATAATAAAACCATGTAAACTAGTTTATAAAGCAATCACTTAGTTATGGATGGATTAGTAGGTACTGGTTAGTCCAAAATTTTCAAGTAGCAAGAAATCAATCTATTATTTCACTGTTCCAAGTTTCATGTTTAAGTGTAAATGCCTGAAGAGAGTAAGGTTAATTACTAGTTTAGTCATCTTGCCTGACCTATTCATTGCATTGCTGCTCAAGAGTGCATATTGTCCAGGGCCCAGGGGTGGTGGTCTCCAATACAGACTTACCACCACATGTTTATGGCATGAGCTAGTGAGGCCCTAGGGGGTATGAACCTAGTTTTTGGCCCAGGGGGTACGAACCTAAATTTGTTCCAGGTGGTACCAACCTAAATTTGGGAACGTGATTCATGTATGGGAGATATTCTGCTCGATAATTATTATGTGAGGTCATTTTCCACTAGCTGTATGAATTAATACCCAACATTTCAGTTTGAAAACTGCTTTATGGTTGTGTTTTTTCTCATGCTTCCTGTTACTAGTTTCCCAGAATCTTATTTACTCATTTCCTTGGGAGAGGTCCTGGAACAAAAGCAGAATCAAAGGTACATATGCATCATCCATTAATGTATATATTTCAGATGCACAAAGAGTGCCTATGGATTATTCATCTGTTCTTTTGTGGGAAAGAAGCTTTGAGCTTCAACTCCCTATGTCTGTTTTTCCTCTTGTCATTTCCCTTTTTGGACACACACAAAAAAAAACAGCATGTCTTCCTGCTTTCACTACTCGGCAGCTCGAGTTCACCTGTTCAACAACTGTTCTTGATCAAGTCCTTTTTAGGACATTGTAATGACAATTCCTTTTTTTAAAATTTGCTTCATGCACTGCCAACCTCTCTTGCTAGCTAATTCTTTTCAGGCAGCTAATTTGGCCTCAGATGCAGTTTGCAGCAATATTGTTGTCATGTTTTTCCATTATTATTTCTCTACATAGACAATTTTTGTTGCCAAAGCTTCTCCTCTTCATTGTTTTGATTGATTTGTGCCCCATATTTGCCCTACCAGCCAAAATTTCGGCAAGGGACGGTGAGACGCACCCTTCAAGTCCTCTAAATGCCAGGGAGACTTAAGTGACAGACCTGTCTTCTTCATTGCAGGTGATGCCTTCCCACTCATAGCAGGCCGTGCTGTTGTCACGCCACGACATGGCGAGGCCGCCATCTCACGACAGCCCAGAAAGGAAACGGAGGAGGTTGCGCTTCTCCTGCTCAGTGCATGCGGTGGCGGGAGAGGCAAAGAAGAGCAGCAGGAACAGCTGCAGCATGACCGGAGGAACAGTGAATGAATGCATTGGTTGGTGCCCGCCCCTTTTTGTCTTGCTGTTGCTTGAAGAATGCATGCAGTGCTGGTTCTAGTTATCATCTAGTAGTGGATTTATTTGCAAATTAGACCTACTGAACACCACTCATAAGATTCCCTGTTTCATGTTGTGGGCGCACCTTAGGGCCCTGGGCCACGGTTGGTCGATACACAAGACAGTGACACTAGCATAGGAAAGCAACATCCGTGCCTATCAATTAGCTGCAGTAAAAGGCTATAAAATAGTTTATAAATCTGTCATTTAGTTATGGATGGATTAAATAGTTACCGATTAGTCCAAAACTTTCGAGTAGCAAGAAGCCAATCTATTATCTCGCTGCCCCAAGGTTCATGTTTAAGTGTAATATAGCTGAAGAACATATTGGAAGGTTAATTACTAGCTTGCTCATCTTTCCCGCCTATTCATGGCATTGCTGCTCAATAATACATAGATATAGGTGGTGGTCTTTGGTTACAGACTTACAGCACTAGTTTTGTTTACCTCAAGTGACAGGCTTGCATTTGGTAGGCAGGCCCAAAGGGGGCACCAACCTACTAATGGTTGTATTTTTCCCATGGTTCATGTCTATGGTGGATATTCTGCTCATAATTATTATGTGGGGTCATTTCCCACCAGCTCTTTGACTCTTTGTAGCTGATGAATACATATCCATGATTTCAGTTTGAAAAATTCCTTAATGGTTCTTTTTTCTGACTTGTAGCTAATGAATAAATATCCATGATTTCAGCTTGAAAAACCGCTTCATGGTTTTGTTTTTCTCATGCTTCCTGTCAGTTCCTCAGAAATCATATTAATGTCATTTCCTTTGGGAGAAGTCCTGGAACAAAAGCAGATTAAAGGTACATATCACATATGCATCATCCATCAATGTAATATTTCAGTGGGCTTGACCACTGGAGGCTGGTGGTGCTGCCAGAGTGGGCTGCATGTGCACATTTGATCTGCGGATGGCGTTGGCCGTTGGATGGGCCATTTTCATTGTCTTATGGGGGCTGAAGAGGCACACCTTTGTTTCCCTTGAGAGTGTTTTCTCTCTCTGATGTTGGTCTATGCATGACGGCCTAGGCATCTACGCAACAGGCGGTGCCTCACAGCGGCAATACTGCGGCGAAGTCAAAATCCTCGGGTCATGATCACAACCTTGTAAAACACGGTAATTAAGGCCTTATTCTGCGATGCTAATATATATGGGCTTTTTTTTGTGATTGTAATATGTTTGATTGAATAGGTTGACATGTTAAATAGAGTGCAAAATCACAGGAAATTGATTTTGGATCCCAGGCTCCATGGAGCCCTTTTTTTCTTTTTACAAAAACCATATTTGATTTCAAAAAATTCTTAAAAAATTACACATGAACCTAGGGATATATATTACATCTCCGTAAACTTTCATGATGAAAGACGTCCTGGTTTTGTTTTTTTATACAGCTCACACCAAAGCGTATTTGAGCATGAAACTTTACAAGAATGTACTCCCTTTGTAAACTAATAATATAAGATCGTTTAGACCACTACTTTAGTGATCTAAACGATCTTATATTAGTTTACAGAGCGAGTAGTATATATCTCAATGTTCATGTGTATTTCTTTTCAGATTTTTTTTTAAATTTAAAATATGATTTTCGAAATTTTAAAAAACAGGGCTCTATGAAGCTTGGGAGCAAGAAATCCACTCGAAAAGTCACATGCTTTTACAGTTCTCTTTTATATCAACGGTATCAATGTTAACATGTGAAAAAAAATGAGTAAATGCTTTCTGGAACTATCCCACTGATATTATTCTTAATGAGATCTAAACTTTTTAGATTCTGTAGGGTGGCAAAGTTTACCTTGCCTAGGTCTCCACTGAAGTTGTTGAACTTCAGATCAATGGTTTTGAGATTTTTGCAGTTGCTCAGAGTTGATGGCAGCTCCTCAGACATGTTATTGTTACCCAAATGGAGCTCCTCCAGCCTCGTGAGCTGACCTATGGACTCTGGGATGTTGCCACTGATGTGGTTCCCTCCAAGGTCAAGAGTACAAATATTACTGAGTTTGACTATGTGTGCTCCATCAAGTTCTCCTTGTAAACCATTGTTGGGGAAGGAGAGGTACTCTAGCGAGGCAGCGTGGAAGATTTCAACAGGGAGAGTCCCACTGAGGTTGTTATGGCCCACCTTGAGCACTTTGAGCTTGGAGCAATCACCTAGTGCAGTGGGAATATTGCCACTCAATTGGTTGTAACAGAGGTCAAGCAATACCAAATATGGTGAGCCAAGGCAGAGAGAAGATGGTATGTTCCCGGTGAAGCTGTTATTGCTGGCGTTAGTGCAATCATATTTTTCATCACCTTCCATGTGGCTGATGGAAATTTTGAGCTGAACTGGTTGCTTGAGATGTTGAGTACCTGCAGAGGCCGGTTGGTGGTAACCAAGTACGGCAGGTCGGGCAGCGGTCCGTTGAGCTGGTTGAAGCTGACGTCAAGGATGATGATGCTTCCGGAGGACATGAGCTCTGGCAAAAGGCCACCAGAGAAGGAGTTGTACGAGAGATTGACATGTAGCAGGCTGATGAGGTCGGCCAGGGATGGCGAGATGCACCCTTCAAGTCCTTTAGATCCCAGGGATACCTCAGTAACGGCCCCATCTTCATTGCAGACGCCGCCTTCCCACTCGCAGTAGTTCGTGCCGTTGTCGCGCAGGCCGCCATCTCGCGACAGCCCGGCTAGGAACCGGAGCAGATTATGCTTCTCCTGCTCGGTGCATGCGGTGGCGGGAGAGGCCAAGATGCAGCAGCACGAACAACACAACTGGAGGAACGGTGAAGGAAGGCATTGGCTGGTGTTTGTTCTCCTCCTTGTTTTCTGTTGCTTGAAGAATGCACACGGTTCAGGTACTAGCTATCATCTAACATGGGCTTTTATTTGCACATCAGAGCTACTGAACACCATTCATAAGATTGCTTATTTCAGGTCATGGGCAGGCCATGGTCAGTTGGTGCACAAATGAAATCAAACCAGTTATCCCCTCGACCCTACATTCAAAGTTATGTTTACATGGTTGAACAACATATTTGAGAGTAATGTTAATTACTAGTTTGCTCATCATGACCAACCTATTTATTGTGTTGCTGCCCAATAGTACATATTGTTGGATGAATGGCAACTAGTATTTCCTAGGGCCAAAGGCCATTACATATACATGTGTGTCAAAGTGCAGAAAACCCCTTATACAATGGGGATATACCGAAAAGGGACTATACACATCTAACACCCCCCTCAAACTCATGATGGATCAACAATACTGAGTTTGGAGAGGAAAAGCCGTCTTTAGCTTTCAGTCTGTGCCTTGGTGAAGAAGTCCGCCAATCAGAACTCGGAGGGCACATAGTGAAGAGCGAGAGTCCGATCTCGCACAGAGCACGCACAAAGTGGGCATCCACACCGATGTGCTTGGTGAGCTCATGCTTCATCGGGTCACGCTTAATATCTTGAAGCGCCAAGATCTTGTCTCGACAAGAAGGGAGTCGAGGTAGTAGCAGACACACCAAAATCATCAAGTAACCACCGTAACAGATCACCTCACCGTCAACATCGCCATGGCTCGCAACTCGGCCTCTGTACTCGAAGCGAGAAACTGCGATCTGTTTCTTTGTCTTCCGTGCAATAAGAGAGCCACCAAGAAAGACACAATAAGCGGACAACGGCGTCGATCGGAGGATCACTAGCCTGTAGCATCGAATAGGCACGGAGCTCAAGAGAGCCGGAGCGGGAAAGAAAAGGCGCGAGAGATCGTGCCACGAAGATATCGTAGAACACGGAGGAGATGACTATAGTGGACGGAGGTGGGGGCTGAAACAAACCGACTCGGGATGTGGACAAGATAGGAGATGTCGGGGACGCGAATGACAAGATAGACAAGGCGCCAACAAGATGGCGATAGCGAGTGGGATTAGGAAGAGGGTCACCATCGGTGGCACGAAGTCAACGTTGAGCTCCATAGGAGTCACAACCGTGCGCTCATCATCGAGAGCAGCGCGAGCAAGAAGATCTGAATATATTTTTCTTGGGAGATGTAGAAGCCATCGAGGTCGAGGAGATCTCAATCCCAAGAAAGTAGCGAAGTAGACCAAGATCAGTCATAAGAAAGCGGTCATGGCGCGAGCCTTAACAAAGGCAATGTAATCATGTCGTCACCGGTGATGATCATGTCATCAACATAGAGAAGGAGAAGAGTCCGACCACGAGGAGGCGTGTGAACAAACAGCGGGATCATGGTCACTTTGGGCAAGAAACCAATGACGGTCACCACAGATCTGAGCGCTCAAACCAAAGCGCGAGGGCCTGTTTGAGACCATATAGGAGCGGCGAAGTCTGAGACCATACCATCGAGGAGCATAGTACCCTGTGGTGGCTGCATATAAACCTCCTCACGCAACTCGCCATTGAGAAAAGGCGTTACGAACATCAAGTTGAGAGATAGACCATCGACGAGCGAAGCCACAAAGCAAGAAGAGTGCGACGGTGGTCATGTGGGCCACAAGAGCGAATGTCTCATCATAATCGCGCCCTGCTCTGCTGAAAACCACGGGCCACAAGGCGAGCTTTGTAGCGCTCAAGAGAACCATCGGAGCGAGTCTTAAGCTTGTAGACCCACTTGCGGTGATGGGATGGACACCGGAAGGAGGGGAACCAGATCCCATGTGCCAGGCGCTCAAGGGCAGCAAGCTCCTCGGCCATCGCAAGCTGCCATTCAGCTGAGTCATGGCGGCGATAGGAAGTGGGCTCATCAAAACAGAGAGACCGCACCGATCGTGGGAGTAGCGATCAAAGCGGAGGGCGAGGCCGAGCACGGAGGTTATGAACCGGAGGAGGTGTGAGAGGAGGTGCACCAGAGGTGGAAGGCTCGTCGGAGGAGACATCCTCGATCTGAGATCGTCGAGTATAGTGGAGAGGAAATGGTGAGAGAGGGGCGATTTGGAGAGGATGGGGGAGGTGGAGGAGGAGGATGGAGAAGACGGGGTCGGTGGTGAATGAGAAGGAATGAGAGGTGCCGGAGGAAGAGGTGACACATGAGGCACATAGCAGGGTGTATCGGGAAGGAGAAGGAAAGAAAGGTCGTCCACAGAGAAGCTCGAGGAAGAAGAACGTGGGTAGTAAGAACGAGACTCGTCAAAAGTCACATCACGCGAGATGCGCAAGCGACGGCCCACAGGATCCCAACATCGATAACCCTTGTGCTCATCACTGTAGCCAAGGAAAACACACTCAACCGACTGAGCAGTCAGTTTGGTGCGTTCTCGAGGGGCAAGAAGAACATAGCAGACACATCCAAACATACGAAGAGCTGAGTAGTCAAAAGAGCGACTAGTGAGACACTCCATAGGAATGCCACCCTGCAGAGCAGTCGATGGCTGAATGTTGATGAGATAGGTGGATGCGGAAACAACCTCAGCCCAAAAATGGGGTGGAAGGGAAGCATCAATCATCAGCCCATGAGCCGTCTCAAGCAAATGACGACAAGCCGCAGCAACACCATTACGAGCATGAGCACCGGAGACAGAGAACGGGCAAGAGTACCTGTTCGCGAGAAAACCACGCAACGTGAGAGATATACTCTCCAATGTAGTCGCCACGAAAAGTCTGAATGGGCGTGGCAAGCGGGTGTGAATCATGGCAGCAAACGTTTGTATATAGGGAGAACCTCGCCACGAGATTTCATGAAGTAGAGCCAAGTGTAGCGAGAGAAATCATCAATAAACAAAACATAGTAGCGATAACCACCTTTCGAATCAAAGGGAGCAGGACCCCGGACATCGAGAATGAACTAAGTCAAAAGGACGCCTGAGATGACCGCACTAGTAGGATAAGGTAATGGCGAGTCTGCTTTGCCAAGTCTCGCAACCATTACAATGTAAGGAGACATCTCGAATCTGAGACCCTAAGAGGCCCCTGACGAACTAAGGAAGACAAGCGAGAGCCATAGATGTGACCAAGTCGATGATGCCTTTGTTGGAAGGATGCGACGAAGAGGCGGCAAGAGCATGAGAGTGGCGAAGTGGTGGCAGCGGAAGGAACACAAAGCGATCAACCTCCTAAAGGCCCTCGACTCACGGCGGCGGGGCGGACCAACCAAAGCCTTGGTGCGGCGATCCTGAATGGAGCAAGAGTCGGTATCAAGAATGACACGACAACCGAATCGATAAGTTGGGCAGCGGAAAAAGATTCATGGTAAGGCGAGGAACATGTGAAACGCTCAGAACAGAAAAAGATGGAGTGGAAAGAATACCATGACTAGCAACAGGAAGAGATGTGCCATCGGCAGTAAGAACATTAACAGGCGAATCAAGAGGTCGGAGAGAAGACAACGCGGAAGAATCAGAAGACATATGAAAGGAGGCTCCAGAATCCAGAACCCACGAAGATGTACCTGACTCTGTAGATGCATGTGATGACGAGGAGGAGGATGCAGTCACAGCAGCAGCAGAGCCAGTCGACGAGGAGCCTGAGGAAGCAAGAAGACGCTTAAGGCCTCTATGTCCTGGTCAGTTAGTGACGGAGCCGAGGAAGACACAGGAGGCCCGCCTCTGGTCTCGCTTCTTCTGGCGACAATCAGACTCTGGATGACCTGACGGGAGCAGTAACCACAGACGGTGTCACGGCGCGACGTGCCCTTCTCAGCATAAGGAGGACGGCTCACCCCCCTGGAGGAGTGGGCAGGAGCAGCGGAGTAGTGAGGCGAGCAGACGACACAGGAGCCCGGGCAGCCAAAATCGACGGAACCGAAGCAACCCAACAGAGGCGAGGCGGGTCTCCTCGGACGAAGCTCGGCAAGTATCTCTCGAGATAGGAACACGACCACGAGCAAGCAAGTGAGCACGGCGAGGCTCAAACTCGAGCGGAGGCGAGATAAGAACTCATGGACCCTCTGAAACTCCAAGTCGGACCTCGTGAGTCGGCAACAACGGCAAGTGCCACAAACAAGCTGTCATGAGTGAGTCAAGCCGACGCTAGATGGCGAGCACGGGAATAGAACTCATCCACGACGAGTCACCTGCTGAAGAGCATGCTCTGACGCACTACGAGAGGTATAGTGCATCACCGGAGGGCTGATAAGCGCCGACAAAGATAGGACCACATCGCTGCAAGCAAAGGTGCGAGTCCCATGAACTCCGAAGCAACCGAGGTAGGACACTTGCAGTAAGAACAGCAGCAGCTCGAGCATCATCATTGCACCACTGAGTAGAGTGTAAGCAGACAGATAATCCCGGTAGACAGAAAGAGCATCAGAATATGCGGATACCTGTTGATCATAAGCATCAACTGCAGCATCATCAAGAGCCTTGGCTGCATCCCGATCAGCCTGAGAAGCATCAGCAGCAAGCACCGGCGGTACCGGTGGAGCAGGAGCCACCGGAGCAACAGGGCTGTGCGGACAGGGAACCTCGCCAGAGATAACACCCCACAGAAGGAGACCCCGCATATGGATGCGCATGAAACCCTCAAACTCAGCATAGTTGGTGCCATCGAAGATCACTGAGCACCGAGGAACAGCAATATAACCCGAAGAAGACATGAGGAATTTGCTGCCTTTCTTTCTCTCTCTTTTTTGAGTCAACTGCTACTGTAGGCCCGATCTGGATCAGGCACAACCGCTCGCGAGGTCAGAGAGCGAGCGGGGATCGAGCGGGGCCCGATCTGGAGCTGGGACCAGCAGAGCCCGGGGATCCGGCAGCGCTCGAGGGCAGGAGCGCCCGCAGCCGACCAAAGCAGAGGAGGAGGGGTCGGGGGCGGCCGGGCCCGAGCGAGCGGCTGATGCAGCCTCACACGCTCGAGAGGCTGATGCAGCCTCACGCGCTCGAGGGAGCCGAGGGCTGACGAGCGGCGGCCGGGCCCGAAACAGAGCAGCACTGGGAGGAGCGGGGACGAGGGGTCCAGCGCCTGGGGACCGGGGCGGCGGCGATAGCAGAGGGGCTCAGCCCATGTGGCAGAGAGGAAAGCCGGTCCAGGCCGGACTGGTGACGGCCGGAGATGGCCGGAGATGGCCGGAGACGGGGATGGGCGGAGTAGGGACGGGGCGCACGGAGTTGCTGCGTGCGGGGGGAAGGGGCTAACCTAGTATCTGATACCATGTTGGATGAATGGCAACTAGTATTTCCTGAGGGCCAAAGGCCATTACATATACATGTGTGTCAAAGTGCAGAAAACCCCTTATACAATGGGGATATATCGAAAAGGGACTATACGCATCTAACACATATAGCCATATAGGTGGTGGCCTTCGGTTACCCTAATAGTGTTGTTTATGGCAGGCTGCCATTGATAGCCTGGCTAGTTTTGGGCCCGTTGAGGCTTACAAGGAATTTGCTCACCCTACTGTTGCTATACATGTCCTACCGAAATATGCTACTTCACCTGGGCCGGATTTCTTTTGATAAATAATGCAGAATGGTACCAGTTACATTACACCACATGATTTGTTTTCCATGCTTTAATGCAGTGGCGAGTTAGATTCTGGAATTCTGAGTCAATCAGAGAGATGCATCTTGCTTTAGTCTTAAAAATTTCTTCTTATTTCGTGGTTGTTTCTTGCATGATGGGAAGTGTTCATTAGGTGTCATCTTTGCAAATCATGCTTCAGCCTGATACAGTGTTCCAGTTTTCCTTCGTGCTCACTGTTGTCTGTTGGTACTCCTCTCTTCTCAATCTATGCTTCAGCCTGATACAGCCTGATAAAATGTTCTTGTTCTCGTTCGTGCTTGCTGTTGGTCATTAGTACAGTACTGGAGGTATTCGTGTTTCAGTAATATTTCTTGAGACGGTACATACCCAAATGCCTTATCTAACTTAAGCATTGTGGATATTTAAAAAAAAGGTTGTGTTTCATGTCTACAGGGAGATATTCAAGTCTTTGTAACTAATGAATAAAATATATATTATATCAGTTTGAAACTGGTTGTGTTTGTGCATTTGGAGAAAAAACTGCCTCTTTGTTACTTTGTAGCAAGTGAACAAAATACTCATTATATCAGTTTGAAAACTGTTCCATGGTTCTGTTTTGATTTTTTTAAATCGAAAATGAGGATAACCCTGCGCCTAGGTGTATTTTCTATGCTTCCTGTTAGTTCCTCAGAAATCAATTTGTACAATGTTCTCTTGGATAGGTCCTGGGACAAAGCAGAATCGAAAGCACATATACATCATTCATGAATGTATTTTAGATGCACAAAGAATGCCATGGAGTATTCCCATGTTCTGTTACGGAAAAGAAGCTTTGAGCTCCAACTTCCTATGGCTCTTTTCTTGCTATTTTGCTTTTTTTTAACAGAAAAGCAGCAATGTAAAAATGTCTTCATAGGAGATGGATAAACAGATTGGTCGCTGTCTCCATATGAGATACAAGGATGCATGTGTTCCTGCTTTCACTACTTGGCAGCTCGAGTTTACCTGTTGAATAGCTGATATTGATTTATTCTTTTTCTTGGGGCATTGCAATTACATTTCATTTCTTGTTACTTTGCTTGATGCATACACCGTGAATGAAGACGCTGGCAAAAACCCTCGAACATGCATGTATGCCTTGCCTGCAATGAACTGCAATGAACCAGTGAAGACTTCTTTGCATGGAAAGTTAACTCAAAGGCAGAGCGAGCAACTTGACTTTGGTTATCGGGGTCAAGTCTTGTTCCACAGAAGGTCAGAAGCAGACGATACACCAGGGTCACCATTACTTCATCTTGACTATCTAGGCTGGGTGTGAGCCTTGAAACTGCCTCTCCCTTTTTTAAGTAAAGTACACGGTTAGTACAAGAAGTTGCGGCGAAATTACAGTCGATATATCAAGTTAGAAATATCACAGTTCAGTACACGATGTTATTTAAGTGAGTGTTAAGTGGTACAAAGTGTTCCGCAAAAAAAAAGTGGTACAAAGTGGTTGTGTTTACAGTACCCATGCTCTTTGTAGCTAGTGATCAAGATCTTAATTATACCAGATTTTGAAAACTGTTTCATGGTTGTGGTTTTTGTTATATTTCCTGTTATTTCCTTACAGATCAAAATTTTGTGACATTTCCCTGGGTGCATGTCCTTACAGGTCATGAATGTTCTTCAGATGCAAGGAGAGTGGCCATGGTACATGTCCCCTTTTTCTCTTCTGGCAAAGAGAGTGGCCATGGTATGTGTTCCCTCTTTTTCTCTTGTGGCAAAGAAGCTTTGAGCTTCTACTTCTTATGGCCTTTTTTTCTTGCTATTTTGCTTCTCTTTTACAGAAAATGAGCAATGCAAAAATGCCTCCATATGAGATACATAGATTGGGCGGTGATGGAGAGGTGGCGGCAGTCTCAGTGGCAGCAAACACCGTCGATGAAGAGCCGGAAGAAGCCAGTAGGCGCTTGAGCCGCATGATGTCCTGGTCAGTGAGTGACGGGGTCGAGGAAGGCGCATTAGTCCCACTGGAAGAGGAACGCCTCTAGTCTCGCTGCCTCTGGCGACAATCAGACTCTGGGTGACCTGGCCGGGAGCAGTAGCCACAGAAGGTGTCATGGCGCGACCTGCCCTTCTCACCAGAAGAGGGCGACCCACCCCCCTGAAGGTGTGGGCAGGAGCGGGGGAGCGGTGAGACGAGTAGACGGCACAGGAGCTCGGGCAGCCAGCACAGAAGGAACCGCAAGCAACCCAGCAGAATGAAGGCGGGTCTCCTCGGCACGAAGCTCAACAAGCACCTCCGAGATAGGAACACGACCATGAGCAAGTAAGTGAGCACGACGGGGTTCAAACTCGGAGCGGAGGCGCGATAAGAACTCATGGACACGCTGAATCTCCAAGTCGGACCGCATAGTCTGGCAGCAACGGCGGGCTCCACAAACAACTGTCCAAAGAGAGTCAAGCTGACGCCAGATGGCAGAACACTGTGTGTAGAACTCATCAACAGAAGAGTCACCCTCCTGAAGAGCATGCTCCTGACGCACCACAGATAAGTAGAGAGCATCACCAGAGGGTTGACAGAGATAAGACCGCATCGCTGCAACGGTGCCAAGGCCCATGAACTCCGAAGCAAACCGAGGGTGGACACTCGTAGTGAGAACAACAGCAGCTCGAGCATCATCATTGCACCACTGTGTGTAAGAAGACAGATCATCGTGGTAGACAGAAAGAGCATCTGAATAAGCGGATACCTGGTGATCATAAGCATCGACCGTAGCATCATTGAGAGCCTTGGCTGCATCCCGATCAGCCTGGGAAGCATCAGCAGCAAGAACTGGTGGCACCGGCGGGGTAGGAGCCACGGGAGCAACAGGGCATGGCGGACAGGGGACCTCGCCAGAGAGAACGCCCCACAGAAGAAGCCCGCGCATGTGGATACACATGAAACCCACAAACTCAGCATAGTTGGTGCCATCAAAAATCACTGAGCACCAAGGAACAACGACATAGCCCGAAGAAAACATGAGGAGCTCTTTGTTTTTTTTGAAAGTCAACAAACAGTGGAGACCCGAGCTAGATCGGGCGGAAGTGCACCAGAGCCAAAACCGTGAGCGAGCGAGGCGAGTGCCAAATCGAGCGAGGCCTCGACCGAACGAGGGCAAGCGAGTGCAGGGGCGAGGCGAGCCAGCGACGAGGCAGCGCAAGGGCGGCGGCAAGCCCGCGGATCCAGAAGAGGAGGAGAGCAAATGGGGGCTGGCGCTGCCGGGCAATGGCGGCTTCGAGGCGGAGAAGGAGCAGCGGCAGGACGGCGAATCCAGACGAGGTGGCCGAGCCGGATGCGACCGGGCAGGAGACGGCCGGCCGGCGGCGGATCCGGGCGAGGGCGAGGGGGAGGCTGCCTGCCGGCAACGGATTCGGGCAGCAAACGGGATACGGCCAGCGGCGAGCTGGTCTTGGCAAGAGGCGGCCGGAGCTAGGAACAGGGACTAGCAGCGGCGGCGACGCGGGTGGAGCACGCACGGAGTTGCATTGTGCGGGAGAGAGGCTAAGCTGGCATCTGATACCATGTTGGATAAACAGCAACTGGCATTCACAGAGGGCCAAAGGCCAATACATATACATGTGTGGTAAAGTGTAAGAAACCCCTGTACAATGGGGATATACAGAAAAGGGGACTATACACACCTAACAGTATTGAGGTGAAGGACCACTGTAAGTAGGCAGCTCAGAGCCCTTTGGGTCTAAACTTGTCGTGATTGTATCTGATCTCAGCATTGGCATCTCCATCAAGCCTGCTGGAATCTCCCCCGTGAGGCTCTTGTTTGATAGGTCTATGTAGAATAGGAAGTGTAAGGTGCCGATTCCAACTGGAACAGATCCGGTTAGCTCATTATTAAACAAGAATAACATCTCCGGATCTCTGAGATTTGATATCCAAAGAGGGATCTGTTGACACCGATTTTGGCCAAACTAAAACATGGTGGTTAAAAAAATAGTGAATTGCCAAATATGTGGAGAGAAAGGTAATGGTAAATTTCCGCCACACCGCTTTTTACAGAACAATAGGCCTGGAAATAAAAGTGAAGAAAATGAGCCATATCGCCATCTAAATTAGAGGACATATGACTTTCATACACATATGCCATTATCACGAGCCCATAAGTGATCATCAAACAACTGGCAAACAACTGACAATCTTCCATGCCGAGAACCTTAAGATTCTCAAAACCATCAATTGCTTCATCCCCTTGTATCTCCTCATTTCTGAAGTTGCTCCCAATAAGCAAGGTGGTGAGATTACTAGAACCCTTGAGGATCTGAAGTGCACTCTTAATATTTGTGAAATAGTTTCCAGCAAGTGATAGGATGGTTAGGGACTTCAGGTGACGCGCTCTGGAACCTGTTGAAAGATAGCTGTAACACAGTCAGTTTGTTGCACAAGTAGATACTCTCTGGGATTTTGCCAGTGAAGTTGTCATTTGAAGACTGAATTGCTACAGTGTCAGTCACATAGGAAGTGGACACTTCCTGAACCCAATCATGCTGCAATGTGGATATGGCCTGCACTGCAAACAAATGTCCCACTCTGGATAAAGAATCTGCTGCGCCATTCTCCACTCCCTTCTTGTATATGATCTGAACTTGCAAACCCACCAGTTTGGACATTGCTTTGCGTTGCATATCAGTTGTCAGTGTTTGGTCATCCAAATTACAGAGACTTCTATGGTTTGTCAGGATTTGAAAAGGGCCACATTGCAAATATTGGCGCCACTTATCCACAGCCATAGTCACTGCCAGAAATTCCTTTTCTTAGATCGAAAGCTTGCTGTTAAGGATTCCCAAAGCCTTACTCATATATGCAATGGGATGGCTATTCTGCATCAACACTGCACCCACCCCTGTGTCGCAAGCATCTGTTTCGACAGTAATTATGGGCACAGTGAGATCAGGTAAAGCTAAGACAGCAGTTTGCAGCATAGCTTGTTCCAAAGCAAGAAACGCTTGTGTTGCTTGTTCATTCCAGTAAAATCCCTTCTTAGTAAGCAGTTGTGACATGGGCTTCGAGATCAGTCCATAATGTTTCACAAATTTGTGATTATAACATGTAGCAGGGACTGGTGTCTCTTCTGACAGCTCCAAAGCAACAACTGCGTCATCTGACAGTACTTCGCCAAATTCTCCCACCTTGATGGTAAGCAACTAGCCTGATCTCTTACACTAATGTTCCTTTGAGTATTTATCACCACATTTGAAACAGAGACCATTGACACGTCAGATATCTCTTAATTGACATTCTTTGTTAAAATCGTCATCGCCTTGACGACGAGGCCATTCAGTGCGTAACTGCGGGCGCGATTGTCGCTCCTGCAACACTTGGTGGATGTTTTGTAGTTGCTGGTGGTCGACTGCGAGGACGCTGATGTTCTGCCTCTTCTTCCTGAATTTTTGCCAAAGCTGCAGCTCGAGTAACACTAGTTGGAGCTTGCAGTCTAAGAGGACCTCGGATTTCATCCCTCAAGCCAAACACAAACTGAGTAACAAACTAACGAGTACTCATCGTCGGATCTACAGAGAGAGCAAATGGTACATACACTCCTCAAACCGAGCCCTGTAGTCTGTGACTTAACGCAGTTTGTTTTAACTGAAGACTTTGGTCATCTGACCACATACTCAGTCTTGACCAAATTCAGTCACCAGTGCTCCCATGAACTCGTCCCAATTGGCACGCCCATGCAGACGCTTGTATGCTTGGAACCAAAGCGCTGCTAACCCATCCAAGGATGTATAGTGTCGTCGTGCTTACGCAGTGATGTTCCGGCACACATGATACATCTAACATCTTGAAACTGATGGATAAGTCTGTGTACTAGGGTCATTGTGGGGCTGCAGCACATGGTCCTTGTGGCAGTTAGGAGGATAAAATCCTGGACCATCAAGGACTGGCTGTTAGGATAGAGTTCTGTTCTTGACCATCAAGGACTGTCAGTTAGCATCTTAGACTAGCATCTTAGCAGCATCTTAGCATATGCTTGGCTGGCTAGCAGCCTATAAATATGTATCCCCAACCCCTCAGGTTGGCATGGCATTGTGTGAGAAATAAACCAACAATAATTGTCCCAACTCTCCTAGTGTCATCCACAACTCTCAATGCTCAGGTTGAAAGGTCTAACAAGTGGTATCAGAGCCTCGTTATCTTGTACCCTGAGCATTTCCTGTGGGCAGCCTAAGTCGGTAGCAGCAGCTACTCCGTCTGCCTCTGGTTACCTCCCTCCCTCCGGACTGTCGAGCAGCAATTCGTCTTCAACAGCCTCCTCTTCACGCAACAGCCCCCCTCAGCGAGCCATGTCTGTAGGTCACTCTCAGTACACGGCTACCTCGAGCATCTTGGCGCCGGCAGAGGCCGAAGGCCTTGTGGCAGAGAGCGTGGCGAGCAGCTATGAAGCAGCTCTGCCGCGGCAACAAAGTGTCGAGGCTGGCTGCAGTGAGCTGGCAGCAGCAGAGCAGAGGTAGAAGCAGCCAGGCGGAGGTAGAAGCAAGCGGCAGCAGAGACGCAAGACGCGAGGCGATGGCGGATGCCAAGGCACTCGCGGCAGCCCGGCAGCTCCAGCAGCTCGCGCTGCGGACGACGGCGCCGACGCAGATCGCGCCAAAGTGGCGCAGTGGGCAGCCGAGCACGCCCGCGCTCCAGGTGGAGGCGCGCACCGCGACGGCGGCTGCAACGACCAGGACCGCGGTCACCACTCCGGGCTCGTCTTCATCAGCACCAGCTCACGCAGAGCACAACCCGATGAAGTTCGCTTCCCTGCTCACTCACGACGAGGAGCGTATCGACGCGTGGCATGACGGCGAACCGCTGCGGTACCGTACGATGGATAATCTGCTCGGCGACCAGCCGGTGCCAGGACTGGTGCCACGTGACCTGGAGGCGCAGCTACAGCTCGCGTGTGAAGACGACGAACCACGGTCCTTTGCAGAGGCCGAGAGAGACGCGACATGGCGCGCCGCGATGCAGTTGGAGGTGGATGCGGTCGAGCAAAACCGCACCTGGGAGCTCGCTGATCTCCCTCGAGGTCACCGCGCAATCACCCTTAAGTGGGTGTTCAAGCTGAAGAGGGATGGAGCCGGCGCCATCATCAAGCACAAGGCTCGCTTGGTGGCCCGAGGCTTCTTGCAGCAGGAAGGAGTCGACTTCGACGACGCTTTCGCTCCCATGGCACGGATGGAGTCCATGCGACTTCTCCTTGCGCTGGCTGCCCAGGAGGGCTGGCGTGTCCACCACATGGACGTTAAGTCGGCATTCCTCAACGGCGACTTGAATGAGGAAGTCTACGTGCATCAGCCACCGGGGTTTACGATTCCCTGGCAAGGTACTCCGCCTGCGCAAGGCTCTCTATGGCTGCGGCGAGCACCTGCGTGGAACGCCAAGCTGGACTCCTGTTGAAGAAGATGGGCTTCGGCGAGCCGCGATGAAGCTGCCGTCTACCGGCGGGGAGTGGAGAAATGCCTGGCGGTGGGCGTCTCCACGCGACACGGTGATCACCGGCACCAAAGATGCAGAGGTGGCGGCGTTCAAGGAAGACATGAAGGCCACGTTCGGATGAGTGACTGGGGCTCCTCTCCTTCTATCTAGGGATTGAGGTGCACCAGACCACTCCGAATCGCTCGACGGTCCGCCTCGCCAAGCGCATCGTTGAGCTAGCTGGGCTCACCGACTGCCATCCAGCTCTCACTCCGATGGAGGAGAGGCTGAAACTGAGCCGCGACAGCACGACGGAGGAAGTGGATGCTACGCAGTACCGACGCCTTGTGGGGAGCCTTTGCTACCTCACTCACACACGGTCGGACTTGGCATTCTCTGTCGGCTATGTCAGTCGGTTCATGGAGCGACCAACGTCGGAACACCAGCAGGCAATGAAGAGGATCGTCCGCTACATAGCAGGGACCCTCGACCACGGCCTCCACTACCCTAGGTGGCCTGGGGCGGCACACTTCGTCGGGTACAGCGACAACGACCACGCCGGCGACATCGACACCAGCAAGAGCACGAGCGGGATCCTCCTCTTCCTCGGCAAGTGTCTCGTGAGCTGGCAATCAGTCAAGCAAGAGGTGGTGGCCTGTCCAGCTGTGAGGCTGAGTACATAGCGGCCTCCACCGCTTTGCACTCAGCGCCTCGCTTGCTCGATCGCTTGCTGATCTTCTCATTCAAGACACAGAGCGGTGCAGCTCTGGTGGACAGCAAGTCCGCCTGGCCCGGCAAAGAACCCCGTGTTCCACGAACGGAGCAAGCACATCCGACTGAGGTATCACTTCATCCGCAGCTGTGTGGAAGAAGGGAGCATCGAGGCGAGCTACATCAACACCAAGGATCAGCTCGCAGACCTGCTCACCAAGCCCCTTGGGAGGGTCAAGTTCCTCGAACTTTGCTCCAGGATTGGGATGATTCAACTCTCCCACAAGACGACGTATAAGACTTAGGGGGAGAATGATGGATAAGTCTGTGTACTAGGGTCATTGTGGGGCTGCAGCACATGGTCCTTGTGGCAGTTAGGAGGATAAAATCCTGGACCATCAAGGACTGGCTGTTAGGATAGAGTTCTGTTCTTGACCATCAAGGACTGTCAGTTAGCATCTTAGCAGCATCTTAGCATATGCTTGGCTGGCTAGCAGCCTATAAATATGTATCCCCAACCCCTCAGGTTGGCATGGCATTGTGTGAGAAATAAACCAACGAAAATTGTCCCAACTCTCCTAGTGTCATCCACAACTCTCAATGCTCAGGTTGAAAGGTCTAACAGAAACATGTCAGGCATTGATCTCCACAGGAGAGGGGTCACACCATGAAGTTGAGGGAAATCATGTTGTGGCTGCCGCAGATGATACTCCTCATGCTCGATTGTGGTGTGACAGGTGGGGCTTTCCTCCAGCTCATGAGGCGAGGAAGGAGCGGTGTGGTAGCCTGCCGGTTGCTGCTGCGAGATATGTAGCAGCGGGGGCGCGGTTCCCTTGTAGGCTTGTGGAGGGCGGTAGGCTGTGTGATAGTGAACGGCGAGGCAGTCAACTTGCCATTGTCGTGGACGAGGTGCTTGATGCTGTCCATCTCGTCGCCAAATTCCTCCACCTTGCGCAGGCTGTGCACCTCATCGGAGACGGCCTTGATGTCGGTGCCCACAGTTGCGAACCGCGTCAGGATCTCGTTCAGGGTCGCCTGAATCCATCATTCACAGTGGCAATACTGCGGCGAAGTCAAAGTCGTCGGGTCATGATCGCGACCTTGTAAAACACGATAATTAAGGCCTGATTCTATGATGCTATATAGGGTCTTAAATTTTTGCTGTGATTGTGCTACAACTTGGTTTGCTCAACAATATTAAACTTCTTAAGATTCAACTAATACATTATTAAGACACATTGCACATAGATACAGAGATGTGAACAACATAACTGGATACTGGACCATTGCATACTGGATCAGATTACACTGAAGTGGGCTTAGCCGCTTAGCCAAAATATCTAAATAATACTAACTGGTCATATAGCACTCCTACCCCAAAGAACACACCAAAGGCTGTCACAAAAATGACCTTACTGCTGCATTTTTTTGCAGAAACGATGGAGATGGGAGCTGCTTCAACCAAACTACAATGGTTAATAAGCATAGGGTCGCACAGCTTTGGGTTCCCATTAAAACTAGAAGCTTGAAATGTGCTCAGCTGGCCTGTTGTTGGAATAGGTCCTTCTA
Source organism: Aegilops longissima (assembly GCA_021605205.1). Taxonomy (NCBI): domain Eukaryota; kingdom Viridiplantae; phylum Streptophyta; class Magnoliopsida; order Poales; family Poaceae; genus Aegilops; species Aegilops longissima. Next base: position 143,906,719 of record CM038681.1, read on the forward strand.
GGTCATTGTTAGAAATGTTGAACTCCGAAAGGAAGTGAAGGATCTCCAATGCTGCAGGAATTTCACCAGTCAGATGGTTATTAGACAAATCTAACCTCTGAAGGTTAGTGAGGTTGCCGATTGATTGTGGGATCTCTCCATAGAAGTTGTTGGAACTCAAGTTCAGGTAAAGGAGTGCTTTCAGCTGACCAATCTCTTGTGGGATCACACCTGTGAATTTATTGTTACCGAGATTCAGCATTTTGCACCAATCACTGTTTATGCGGTATTGAAGTTTTGATGGATCCACAGCATAAATAAGTAGATCAAGGTCAACGAGACTTGGGTCCAAATAGATGGCAGGCTTATCTGATTTTAGCATTGCCATCTCCATCAAGGTGACTGGGATTTTCCCAGAAAGACTGTTGGTTGATACGTCCAGATGGAAGAGGTTGTTTAGGGAGTTGATCCAGCTTGGCATTGGTCCAGTAAGTTGATTTTTAGATAATACCAGTACCTTCAGCCTTGTGAGCTTTGATAACCAAGTAGGTATCCTTCCAGTCAATGAACACTGGTGCATGGCGAGAAACTGAAGATTCTGAAAACCGTCAATGCTTTCATCTTGTGGCATGGCCTCATTCATAAAGTTTCTGCCAATAAGCAGAGTGCTGAGGTTCCTGCAGCTCTTAAGAGCATGCAAAGCTTTTGTGATATTCGTAAAGGAGTTTCTACTAAGTGATACGAAGGACAGGTGCTTCAGATTGCCTATTCTCAGGGAGATCTCACCATGGAAATGGTTGGCTGACAACCGCAGTGCAGTCAAATTGCTGCATGAGTAAATGCTTTCTGGAACTATGCCACCAAGATTATTCTCCATGAGATCTAAACTTTTTAGATTCTGTAGGGTGGCGAAGTTTACCTTCCCTAGATCTCCAGTGAGGTTGTTGATCTTCAGATCAATGGTTTTGAGATTTGTGCAGTTGCTCATAGTTGATGGCAGCTCCCCAGACATGTTATTGCTGCCCAAATGGAGCTCCTCCAGCCTCCTGAGCTGACCTATGGACTCTGGGATGGCTCCACTGAAACTGTTCCCTCCAAGGTCAAGAGAAAGCAGACTACTGAGTTTGACTATGTGTGCTCCATCAAGTTCTCCTTGTAAACCACCATTGTTGGGGAAGGAGAGGTACTCTAGCGAGGTAGCGTGGAAGATTTCAACAGGCAGAATCCCACTTAGGTGATTGTTGCCAGCCTTGAGCACTTTGAGCTTGGAGCAATTACCCAGTGTGTTTGGGATGTCACCACTCAATTGGTTGTAGGAGAGGTCAAGCAAAGCCAAAGAGGGCGAGCCAATGCAAAGTGAAGACGGTATGTGCCCAGTGAAGCTGTTATTGCTGGTGTTGAGCGCGATAAGATTCTTCATCACCTTCCATGTGGCTGATGGAAATTCTGAGCCGAACTGGTTGCTTGAGATGTTGAGTACCTGCAGAGGCCGGTCAGTGGTAACCAAGGACGGAAGCTCGGGCAGTGGTCCGTTGAGCCGGCTGAAGCTGACATCGAGGACGATGATGCTTCTGGAGAACATGAGCTCCGCTGGAAGACCACCGGAGAGCGAGTTGTGCGAGAGGTTGATGCGCAGCAGGCTGGTGAGGTTGGTGAGGAACGGAGAGATGGGCCCTTCAAGTCCTTTAGACTCCAGGGAGACCCCAGTGACGGCCCCATCTCCATTGCAGGAGATGCCTTCCCACTCGCAGCAGTCCGTGCCGTTATTACGCCAAGACGTGGCGAGGCCACCATCACTCGACAGCCCGGCAAGGAACTGGAGGAGGTTGTGCTTCTCCTGCTCGGTGCATGCAGTGGCGGGAGAGGCTAAGAAGAGCAGCAGGAACAGTTGCAGCACGACCGGAGGAACTGTGAATGAACACATTGGTTAGTGTTTCTTTCCCCTTGTTTTGCTGTTGCTTGAAGAATGCATGTAGTGGTGGTACTATCTATCATCTAGCAGTGGATTTATTTGGACATCAGAGCTACTGAACACCATTCATAAGATTCCATATTTCTTGTCATGGGTGCATCTCAGTGCCCGGGACCATGATCGGTCGGTGCACAAAGAGACAGTGACACTAGAATAGGAAAGCAACATCCGTGCCTACCCATTATAGCTATATTTAAACCCAATAAACTAGTTTATAAAGCTATCACTTAGTTATGGATGGATTAAATAGTTACCGATTAGTCCAAAATTTTCAAGTAGCAAAGAATCAATCTATTATCTCACTGCCCCAAGTTTCATGTTTAAGCGTAAATGCCTGAAGAGAGTAAGGTTAACTACTAGTTTAGTCATCTTGCTTGACCTATTCATTTTATTGCTCCTCAAGAGTGCATAGATATAGGTGGTTGTCTTCCTCTACAACTTAGTACCGCATGTTTATGGCATGAGCTAGTGACAGCTGGCATTGGTACCCAGGGCCGAGGGGGTACCAACCTACTTTTTGGCCCAGGGGGTACCAACCTAAATTATGAAACGTGTTTCATGTCTATGGGAAATATTCTGCTCCACAATTATTCTGTGAGGTCATTTTCCGCCAGCTGTATACCATGATTAATACCCATCATTTTCCGTTTGAAAACTGCTTTATGGTTGTGTTTTCTTTCTCATGCTTCTTGTTATTGGATTATTCCTCTGTTCTTTTGTGGCAAAGAAGCTTTGTGCTTCAACTCCCTATATCCGGTTTTCCTCTTGTTATTTTCCTTTTCTTTTTTGGACAAAAAAACAATATGTGGTTGTCTGCATATGCGATAGACATTCCTGCTTTCACTACTCGGCAGCTCGAGTTCACCTGTTAAACAACTGTTCTTGATTAAGACTTTTTTTCAGGACATTGTAATGAAAATTCATTTTTTTTTAATTTGCTTCATGCACTGCCAACCTCTCTTGCTAGCTAAAGGTAGCTAATTTGGCCTCAGATGCAGTTTGCAGCAATATTGTTGTCATGTTCTTCCGTTATGATTTTTGAACATAGACAACTTTTGTTGCCAAAGCTGCTCCTCTTCATAGTTTTGATTGATTTGTGCCCATATTTGCCTTACCAGCTAAAATTTCGGCAAGGGACGGCGAGACACGCCCTTCAAGTACTCTAAATGCAAGGGAGACTTCAGTGACAGCCCTGTCTTCAGGTGATGCCTTCCCACTTGCAGCAGGCCGTGCTGTTGTCACGCCACGACATGGCGAGGCCGCCATATCGCGACAGCCCAGAAAGGAAACGGAGGAGGTTGCGCTTCTCCTGCTCGGTGCATGCGGTGGCAGGAGAGGCCAAGAAGAGCTGCAGGATCAGCTGCAGCACGACCGGAGGAATGGTGAATGAATGCATTGGTTGGTGCCCCCTCTCCCCCCTTTTGTTCTGATGTTGCTTGAAGAATGCATGCAGTGCTGGTGGTAGTTATCATCTAGTAGTGGATTTATTTGCACATCAGACCTACTGAACACCACACATAAGATTCCCTATTTCATGTCGTGGGTGCACCTTAGGACCCTGGTCCACGGTTGGTCGATACACAAAAGACAGCGACACTAGGATAGGAAAGCAACATCCCTAATCAATTAGCTGTAGTAAAAGGCTATAAACTAGTTTATAATCTGTCATTTAGTTATGGATGGATTAAGTAGTTACCGATTTGTCCCAAATTTTCAAGTAGCAAGAAGCCAACCTATTATCTCGCTGCCCCAAGGTTCATGTTTAAGTATAATAGCTGAAGAACATATTGGAAGGTTAATTACTAGTTTGCTCATCTTTCCTGTCCTATTCATGGCATTGCTGCTCAATAATACATAGATATAAGTGGTGGTCTTTGGTTACGGACTTACAGCACTAGTTTTGTTTACCGCAAGTGTCAGGCTGGCATTGGTAGGCAGGCCCGAAGGGGGTACCAACCTACTAATGGTCTTTGGTTACAGACTTACAACGCTAGTTTTATTTACCGCAAGTGTCAGGCTGGCATTGGTAGGCAGGACCAAAGGGGGTACCAACCTACTAATTGTTGTGTTTTTCCCATGGTTCATGTCTATGGTGGTATTCTGCTCATAATTATTATGTGGATTTCCCACCAGCTCTTTGACTCTTTGTAGCAGATGAATACATATCCATGATTTCAGTTTGAAAAATTGCTTCATGGTTCTGTTTTCTGACTTTTTGTAGCTAATGAATAAATATCCATGATTTCAGGTTGAAAAACCGCTTCATGGTTGTGTTTTTCTCATGCTTCCTGTTAGTTCCTCAGAAATCATATTAATGTCATTTCCTTTGGGAGAAGTCTTGAACAAAAGCAGAATTAATGGTACATATCACATATGCATCATCCATCAATGTAATATTCCAGATGCACAAAGAATAGCCATGGATTATTCCCCTGTTCTTTTTGTGCATAGAAGCTTTGAGCTTCAACTTCATATGTCTGTTTTTCCTCTTGTTATTTTCGTTTTCTTTTTTGGACAGAAAAGTAGCATGTAGATGTCTTCCTATCCTGCTTTCACTACTTGGCAGTTCGAGTTCACCTGTTAAACAATTGGTCTTGATTATTTCCATTTCATTACATTGAAATTACATTTCATTTTTTTTACTTTGCTTCATGCACCGTCAACCTCTCATGCTAGGTAATTCTTTTCTGGCGACTAATTTGGCCTCAAATGCAGTCTACAGAAGAATATTGTTGACATGTTTCTCCATTTTGATTTCTGAACATACAGTTTTGTTGCTAAAGCTGCTCCTTTTCATAGTTATGTTTGATTATACTTGTATCTGCCAGACACAAATTCTTCTTGACAAATGGCACTTTTTCTGTTATATTTCACATTGCCGTGTCTTTCCCATGGATATGAACTCTTCTCTTCTTTTTCTTCTTTTTTTTACTATGGAACTGAAGTATTTTTTCCTGCTTGCGGGATCACCATTCTGTTTTTTGCGTGCCTTTTAATGTGCAAACTGTGTAAACAGTTCCTCCTCTTTGAAAACTAGTGTGGGTCAAAAGGCCTGTTTGGTTTGTGCCTTTGTCGTATCAAAAAGTTTGCTAGCCAGAATTTGGGTTGAGGTTTTACTTGCCAATCGATTGGCCAACATTGACTAGAAAATGCAATAAAGTTGGTTCTCATCCACCAAAGACCAACATGTTGATCATGGCAATAAAAATTGTAGGGTACACTTTGGTCGCAGTCCAAAGTTCCAAACATACCTTAACACTAGTTAGAACACACCATTCAGTTTTTAAAGCTGTTTAATTTACCCTTTCTTGACCAAAACAGGGTGCTTTTGACGGTGCGCTAATACCTGGGGTGGCCCGTCGGGAGGCAAGCCGGATCATGGTCCGGCATTGGGGGCTAGTGGGTTGTGAGGGTTCTGCAGGCCTCTAACCGACACGCGGAGCCCTCCTGAGGAAAGTCTGGTGTCTTGGCTGAGGAGCCCCCTAGGTCGGTTTAGCACTCTTGTAACCCTAGGCCTCGTCCTCCTTTATAAGGCGAAACCAAGGGATAGCTCAGGGCATCGACATCATTATCATCGTCTCAGTAGGTACAAACACCCTATATTTGTAACCCCCTCACGCGAGGCATTTTCCATCATCAATTAAATCAAAGTAGGAGTAGGGTGTTACCTCAACAATTTGGGCTCGAACCTGTGTGCGATCCCCTATGGTACTTCCGGCTACGCTCTCCACCCTATCGAGGCTACTGATGGTTTTCGGTACCGTTAGTTGGCATGTGAGGTAGGGGTTGCGCCGGCCGAAGACCGAATGCAGATCAGATCTCTGCTCATGCCTGGCATTTTACGCCAAAACAAACTTCCGTATTCGGCTCGCTCAAGTTCCCCGCCGATGGGGCGGGACGACAGTACATTGAGATGCCACCCTTCCTCGTCTAGACCTTGTGCTTCGGAAGCCTCGAGCTCCACCTTGATTAGTACAGCGACGTCGTATGCCTCTGTGTCCCGCCGTCACTATTGGCACGCGAGGCAGTGCTGATCTCGGCAAAACTCGGAACGACGTCATATGCCTCTGTGTCCCGCCGTCACTATTGGCACGCGAGGCAGTGCTGATCTCGGCAAAACTCGGAACGACTTGATCTTCAACCTACAAGCCCACCCGATTGCAAGGGGTGAACATGATCTTCTGGGCTGCCCACACACGACGAACCGAGAAGCTCTCGTGGCGAGCAGTCTACACAACTGCACCGGCTCGCACTGAGTACCTCGAGAGGTTTGACTCCAGCATCACCTTCGACCGCACCGATCACCCATACTACATCCCTCATGTAGGGAAATTTGCCGTGGTGCTAGATCTAATTGTCGGTGGCTTCCGCCTCCTCAAAGTCCTTACGGATGGTGGTAGCGGAATCAGTGTCATCTTCTCCGACACATTGGCGAAGATGGGGATGTCTAAATCCCATCTATGCCCCTCACCTATCGGTTTCCATGGCCTCGTCCCAGGAAAGAAAGTACAATAGCTGGGGCATATCTCCCTCGAGATCGTATTCAGGGAGGACAACTTTTGCTCCGAAATATTGTGCTTTGATGTCTCCAAGTTCCGGAGCGGCTATAGTGCTATCCTAGGCAGGCAAGCATACGTGGCGTTCATGAAACTACCACCTTACGCGGTTACGTCTACCTACAACTAAAGTTGTCGAGCCCGATTGGCACCATCACGGTGCACGGCAGCGCCGAAAGAGCACTAGAAGCGAAGGTCGCCACCTTGGAATGCGCGGAGGCCGCCCTAGCCTCAACAGAACAGTCGGCCTGGCTATCATCTCCTTACCCAGGAAGCCTAAACCTGGTGTGGCCTTCCAGCTCCTGAAAGAAAAAGTTCCAAATGCATCTTGAGGACCCCTCAAGACAACAATTATAGGAGCAGCTTTGAGCCCGGAACAGGAGGCCGCGCTCATACAATTCCTGAAAGACAACCGGAATATCTTTGCTTTGGAGGCCCGCTGATATGCCCCACATTCCCGCACGCATCATTGAACACATCCTAGACATCGGCAAGGACGCGAGGCTAGTAAAAGCAGGCCTTCTAACGCTTTGCCACGGAGAAACGCCACACAATCGGAGAAGAGATCACCCGACTTCTAGTTGTCGGTTTCATCAGAGGGGTCGCCCACCCCGAATGGATGGCCAACCTAGTGATGGTTAGGAAAAATAATAACTCATGGTGTATGTGTGTTGACTACACCGACCTCAACATAGCCTGCCTGGAAGATCCATTCCGGCTGCCCCGCATCGATCAAGCGATCGACTCCTTCAGGAGCTCTACACCTACCTCAACAAAGCCTTCCTGGAAGATCCGTTCCCGCTGCCCTGCATCGATCAAGTGATCGACTCCTTCAGGAGCTGCGAGCGGCTCTGCTTTCTAGATGCCTACTCTGGCTACCACCAGATTCGGATGAAGGAACCAAGTCAAGAGAAAACATCTCTCATTACACCTTTTGGGCCATTTTGCTACTCTCGATGCCTTTCGGGCTTAAGAACGCAGGTGCAACATATCAGCCCAAGATGTAGAAGTGCCTCCACGACCAAATTGGTATCAATGTGGAAGCATACGTGGATGACGTCCTCATCAAAACACAGAACAAAGCCAACCTACTATCTGACCACGAGCAAATATTCATGAACCTACGTCGCGTCAGCATGAAGCTCAACCCTGAAAAGTGTGTCTCCGGGTTCCCCTCAGGCCAGCTCCTCAGCTTCATCACCTGTTAGCACGACATAGAAGCTAACTTGGAGAAGATCAAAGCCATCGTCGAGCTCGGGCCACCAGAGACCGTACGCGAAGTCCAGAAGCTCGCGGGATGAATTCAGCCCTAAGCCAGTTCATCTCACAGCTCGGGGAAAAAGCAACCCCTCTCTATAGACTCCTTCGGAAGAACAGGAAATTCTACTCAAGTGACGAGACAAAGGCAACATTCGAAGATCTTAAGCACCTCATGCAGTCTAACCCAATACTGACTTCACCAGCAGAGGCGGAACCTATGCTACTATACATATTCGTCACCGCGCAAGTTAGCGTCGTCATGGCGGCGAAACCCATGATACTATGCATATCTGCCACCCATGCTACTATACATATCCGCCACCATGCAAGTTCAACGGTTCAGCACCCGACGTATTACGTCAATGATGTTCTGTCCCCCTGTCAGACACGCTACCCTCATTACCGAAAAATTGCTTATGGTGAGTTCATTGCAGCCGGGAAATTGCACCATTTTTTTTAAAAGCTGGAAATTGCACCATTACTTCAAGGCAAACCTGATCACAGTCATCAGCCGCACCTCGCTATGAGATATCATAAACGAGCACTTTTACAGTACCCTGAAGTAAATGTGATCCGTCCATTTGTTCTAATCGGATGGCTCAGCCACGCAGTTCATTTAGTTCCGTCCGAGCCTCACCTAACCGCTATCGCGTGTGGTAGCATTGCTTCTCCACTAGTTCAAATATAGCAATAGAGCTTCATTAGCCCTGGACATGATGGAGAATACAAGCGTGACTTCGGAAGGATGTACTCCCTTCGTTCGGAATTACTTGTCTCGGAAATGGATGTATCTAGAACTAAAATACATCTAGATACATCCATTTCTGCGACAAGTAATTCCGAACGGAGGAGGGAGTAATTGGCCAATGATTCCCTAAGGCTAGCGTTCTTGACCTTCTCCTCGGACAACAGGCGCTGGAGCTCCACCGCCTCTACCTCAAGTTGCCCTTTTTCATGAATCATGGCTTGCAAGGTCTAGGAAACAAAAACAAACAGCCAACAATTCAACCCACGATCCGTTCAGGCTTCCAGGTGCTGCACGACGATTATCTATTCAAACTGAAACCGGTTATACAACCAACCTGAGTCCTGGGGGCTACTACAGGCAGAACTTTGGACAAAGAAAACATGCAAAAGCACATGGCAAATCCTTAAACCAGGTCTTTAATAAACCGTGCTTAAGGTTCGGGCACTACTAACTCCGCATCACATGCGAGCGGCAATCATTCGCATAAACTCGCAAAACTCTGCATAAGCAAGGAGAAGTTTACGTGCATGCCAGGTTGAATAGCTCCTCCCAGCTTCCGTAGAGATCGGGATACGGTCTGGGCATGGATGTGGCACTCACACAATGCAGACCTCATGTCCTCTGATACATCTGGTCCCACCCTGCTCCTTCTCAGGAACCGCGAGTAGAGCTTCTCGAGGACGAACCCACCATGGCGGCTTCTCGCTTATGCCGAGCATCAGTTTCATTCCGACCTCGTAGCCTCATCGGTGAGGCGGAGCGACAGTCTCAGTGGCAGGGACTTGTACATTCTTCGGCCCCATGGTATGTGGGCTGACATCACGCATCATGGCAATGCCTTGCGGGACCACACCCTCGCCTTCAAGGGTGGCCGAACCCTTCCTCGGCTCAGCATCGGCATGGCATATGGAGACATGTGCGGGCCTACCGACTCCAATGCTTGCATGGGTTTTTTCACGACTCCACCAACGGCTTCATCTGCTGGTTCCACAACAGAGGTCGTCACGTGATATAGCAGAAGGATCACGGGGGGAGTCAGAGCCTGGTGAGGCAGGCGACCTGCTAGCCTTTTTTCCTGTGAGCCTAGAGGACCTGCGATCATAGTACCTGTGTGACTAAAAACACTTATGACAATGTCCCAAGTTAGTGGAGGAGGCCTACCCGCTCAAGTTGGATGGCTTGCATGCCCTGACCTTCGGCCGTTGAGGAGGAATCATAATCTTGGGAGGAGGCATGCCTACAACTTGCAGCCTAGATCCTTCACCGATCGGCAAGGTCGGATCTCCCTGAAATCTCTTTCTGGCTTCGGTGCCCTCGGATCCCGATTGGAATTCTACAGAGAGAGCCCTTGTCCGCTTCTCTTCAGACATGCCTTCTCTCTTCGGCGTCAACGAGGTCATCGAACATGCTTGTGGCAGGCACGACCGATGCGATAGACTGGAATGCTCTTTGAGGATGTTGTGGCATAGTCAAAATCGTCGGGCCATGAGCGTAACTGATGATGTATGATGGCGCCGCGTTCGTCGGTGATGTGCTTTCTGATTGTGTTGTGCTCTCGGGCCTTTTGTCATTCTCGTATATCTTGGTACTTTAGACCTAGTTTAGCTAGGTGTGGTGTGCCTTTGTGCAGGTTTTCGCCCAATTTTCTTCAAAATACACCGAGCAGTTTCAGCCACCGGCTTTTTCTTCTCCAATGAAATCTTAGCAGCTCTCCTGCTAACTTTTCATAAAAATATATATTAATTACTAGTTTTTCTCATCATGATCCACTAGTAGAAAAACACCTATTAGTCCCGGTTCGTAAAGGCCTTTAGTCTCGGTTCATGAACCGGGACTAATGGGTCGTTACTAACACCTCCCCCCTTTAGTCCCGGTTCTAACACGAACCGGGACAGATGGTCCTCCACGTGGCCGGTGCGCCGAGCCCAGGCAGGGGGGCCTTTGGTCCTGGTTGGTGGCATCAACCGGGACCAAAAGGCACCCACGCCACAAGATTCGATGGCTGGGGTTTTGTTTTTTAGGGGGGTTGGGGTTTTGGGGGTTAATTTAGGTGTTTCATATATTGTGTTAGCTAGCTAATTAATAGAGAGGTGTCCTCTCTTATGTCCGTGTTTGGTCGACGCTACGTACTATATACATATAGCCCTCGACACGCTAGCTAGTAAGAAAATGAAGGGAACCATCGAGTACAGAAGTTCGTCATGCATACCGAGAGAAATGATCGATCGACCTCTCCTTCTCCGAGAGATTGGTCGAACAAGTTTTCGTATCATGTATGTCCGACGCTACTGGCTACATACATGTACAATATATAAGATCTCTCAATTACAGTCCCCTAGCATTTGAAATCAACTTTCACATGATATTCTCCGGCTTTATTGATGACGTGGTCAAGAAAGAATCCCGCCAATTCCTCTTGAATTGCTTTAATGCGATCTGGTTCTAGGAGTTCATTCCGCATTTGCCACGTCTAATTTGAAGAAGGGGGTTAATTAATACATATATATGAATGAAACTCAACAGAAATGATGGTGTAATAAAATGAAATTGTGAATATTATTAATTGCTTACGCACTTCATATTGTCTTTGAGAGTAGCCCCGCTTATTTTTCAAAGTCGCGTTGTAGATGAACTCACACACGTAGTATCCACAGAAATCATTCCCTTGTTCCTGCCACAAGCACTTTACGAGAAATAGAGGTCAATCAAACTGATAATAAAGTATTATAAATGGCATTGATGAAAGTATAGCTATAGAATCAATGGGAGATGCGCACAACTAGCTAGCCAGTAGTACTTACTTTCGGGTATGTATATCGCAACTCCTTCGGCAGTCCCGGAGCTTTTGCGGTGAACTGTTTCCAAACCCTGCAAGACAAAGAAAATAATTATTATTACTTGAGATATCAGGAAATGAACAAAAAGTTGCCGCTATGGTGCGATAATGATCGATTGAACTTACTTGCTGAGCATTTCAGTCATGTCCGCATAGGTGTTGGGATCTTTCCGTCTCGAGTCTAAGACGGTTACTAGTCCACGCTCAAGCTTAATCTCTAGAAGAATATAGTGGAACCTGCGCACGCATGCATAACTCATCAATTACATTACTATAACCTCGCTCGAGTAATAAGGGAAACTGAATATGCAAACGAACAGTAACACTCACTTCCCGTTGTAAGGAAAGAGTATGGTATCTTTGTTTTGATTTTTGATCAACGATTGTAGCAAGTTGTCCTCGACCTCTTTGACGTGCTTTTCAACCAGAAATACATCTATGATATTTGTGTTAATGAACCCAATATCATAGATTTCATTTTTTTTGCACTCGACGATCTTCAATCTGCATAATATATTGAGGATAATTAATTATAAATACATCAATGAAAGAGCCGAGCTATATATAGAGACTTAATGACAGAAATAGTACTTACAGTCAGTAGCAAAAGACCGTTAATTTATCGAGGGCCTTTTGATTGAAGAACTCGAAGAACTCCTCAAATGGAATAGGCAACAGATCAGTTCCAACGAGGTCGTGCTCCTCTTTAATTCTCAGATACAAAGTATTCGTCCCCCCAGACTCTCTGCAGGTTTTCATGTACCAAGTATGGAATCTTCGCATCATCGTTGTTAGAGATTTTTCATCTTTGACGAGAGGCTTCCCGTACTTCGTATCTGTGTTCTTCCACCTTCATGTATTCGGGAAGTGCATCGTCAGCAGGTAATCTTGTAGATTGCCATAACCAGCCACCATCCCGGAACATTAGCGACGATGTTGCCGCTAGACACATTGAGCGGGGGGCACGATTGGTTTGCTTGTTCACTGAGCTGGTCAATTTTTTCGCAGCTGCTCGTTCTTTTGCTCTTTGATGTCCGACAAGACTTCCCGACCGCTCCGCTTGGAGATATGTCTGTTCAAGAATGTCGCTCATAGTTGGTTCTCGGCGGAGACTTTGCGGTTTCCTCGGGGCAGCAGAGTGCGCTTCACTTTCACGGATCTACCTTCTCCTCCGGAGGTGGATGTCTCTTTGCTTTCAACCCTGCAAACCAGTCATCCACTTCGGTCTGCGCGATCTTCGCGTTTTCCTCCTCGGTCCTCTCGTACGGTAACTTCTCTGGAGTCTTCAGACAAGGACCGAATCTGTATTTCCTCGCGCCTTTGGTTGTACTGCTAGACGCCGGCAGAGCAGACGGAGCGGTTGTCTTATTTGCTTGCTTACGAGGCGGAGGAGAAGGACTACGACGCGCCGGAGTAGCCGGAGCGGCGGCGGGTCTCTTCCGCCCTTGCTGACGAGGCGGAGAAGGAGGAGGCTGGCTGCTCGGGCGCGCCGGCGCAGGCGAAGAAGCAGGCGGAGTGCCGCCACGCGCCGGAGAAGGAGGCGGAGTGCCGCCACGCGTGCCCTGATCATCACTCGCCGGAGGAGGAGGCGGAGTGCCCTGACTCGCCGGAGTAGGAGGAGGAGGCGGAGGCGTCCAGTTCGGAAGGTTGATGAGCTCCTTCCGCCATAGGCATGGAGTCTTCAGAGCAGAACCCAGCCTAGTCTCCCCTTCACCGGTAGGGTGGTCAAGCAGGAGGTCCTCAAATCCCTCCATTATTTCATCCATCATCACCTTAGCATATCCTTGTGGAATCGGCTGGCAGTGATAAGTTGTGTCGGGTCCACTAGGATAAACTTGACCAACAGCCGCCTTGACCATCAAATTCATACATCGCGCCATAATGTGGCAATTTTGAGACTCCGTGATACCATCCACGGGATAGCTGGCAGGAGCCGTCAAGACATGCTCCGGCTGAAGCAGCTCGGTGGAAGCCACGCTGCTTCTCCGCCGAGATGGCGGGTAGCCGGGGAAGCTTCGCAGGTCGTTTGCTGCGATCTGCTGCTTCTAGTTCCTCTTCTCGTTCCTCTAGCCCCATTACCCTTTCGTGCAGCGCCTGCAGTTGGTCCTGCTCCAGTTTCTTCCTCCTCTCATGGGTTTTGTAACCCCCTGCGTCCGGAAAACCAACCTTCCACGAAAGGGAGCCTGGCGTGCCTCGTGTCCGTCCAGGATGCTCAGGATTCCCAAGGGCCATTGTGAGCTCGTCCGTCTCCCTGTTTGGAAGGAACGTCCCTCGCTGCGCTGCATCGATATAGTGTCGAAGCTTCTGACTGGTATTTGCGATTGCTCGTCCGTCCCCGGCACTTCCCTCGTTAGAGGTCCAAGGTTCCGCCAGCCCGAAGAACCAAGTCCGCAACGGTCTGCCGATACATTGTCTCTGGTTCGATCCTTCTTCAAGCAGATCATGCTCAGCCTTGGACCACTTAGGCGGGCTTTGAGGTAGCCACCGACCCCGTGCGATGGTGAAGCTTCTTCTTCGCAGCATTTTGCTTGTTTGTCGCCGACATCTTCTTACTCTTTTCTGATGTCTTGTGGGCCACAAATGCGGGCCAGTGATCTTTGATCTTCTCATATTTGCCGATGAATTCTGGTGTCTTTTCTTTCTCGACAAACTGGTTCAGCTCTTTCCTCCACCTCCTCATTAGGGTTGCCATCTTCTTAAGAGCACAAGACTTGATTAATTGCTCTTTAACTGGCTTCTCCGGATCCTCCTCTGGCGGTAGGGTGAAATTTGCCTTCAGCTGAGTCCAAAGATCTTCTTTCTGCATATCATTATCGTAAGACACCTCAGGGTCTTCCTGCTTAGGCTTATACCATTGATGGATGCTGATCGGGATCTTGTCCCTAACAAGAACCCCGCACTGAGCAGAAAATGCCTTCCTTGTCCGCATGGGTTCAATCGGTTCGCCGTCGGCGCGATTTCTATGATCTCAAACTTTTCATCCGAGCTCAACTTTTCTTGGGCCTCGTCTCCTTACGAAGTTGTGCTTGATCCGGAGGGCTAGAAATTATAAGGAAGAAAGACGAGAGTAATTAATATGTGTACATATACCAAAACAATGGATGCATCAATTAACTAGTCAGCACGGGCTTAACTAATATATATATACCTGGCGGACTCGGTTCGGTCACCGGAGCAGTCAACACGGTCTCCTTCTTGTACCTCCATTGTGTCACCGGAGCCATCATGAACATAGTCCTCTTCTTGTACCGGCATTAATGGGTGAAGCCATCATGAACATAGCCCTCTTATTCACCCAGTCCTTGGGACCATCGGTGTCGTTGAGAAATGACGCAACTTCATCACTTCCTTGTGCGATTATGTGCCCCAACATCGCTTCATTTCTTCGTCTCGGGAGTGCTCCATAGTTTCGCAAATATTTACAACATGTCAATTATTATTCAAACATGGTACAGATGGATATATATATATATATATATATATATATATATATATATATATATATATATATATATATATATATATATATATATATATATATATTAGTGGCAAACATAGAACTAGCTAGCTAATCATAATAAGGAATCATGTTAGTGGCCTCGACGCTGCTTCTCTAGGGTTTGGGGTCGCCTCGACACAACGCTTCAAGGGTTAATTTGGGTGGCCTCGAGAGAGTTAATTTGTCGGGTAGGGGCGCCGGGAGGGGTAGGAGACCAACATCGTTTTTTCTCTAGGGTTTGGGTGTCCTCGAGAGTTTTGGTCGAGCGAGAGGGCGAGGGGTGCTGCCGTTGTATAAGTTATCACGATTCGAGAGGGGTATATATATCGACCGCCCTCATGTCGAAGTTATCTCGAGGGTGTTATATCGACAACGACGCGACATACATATACATGGGAAAATAATGTTATCGGGGAGGGGGTATCGGTACCCCCCCCCCCCTCGTGTTGAAGTTTCTTCTTTCTCCTCTATTCCTTTCTTCTTCTACTCTTCTTTTTCTTCTTCTCCCTCGAGAAAGGAAAATAAGGAAAAGTAAGAAAAGAGGAAGAAGGAAGAAGAAAAAAAAGAAGAAAAAAAAGAGGAGAAGAAGAAAGGAATAGAGGAGAAGAAAGAAAAATAGAAAAATTCTATTTTTCTTCTTCTCCTCTATTCCTTTCTTCTTCTCCTCTTCTTTCTTATTTTCTCTTCTTATTTATTTCTCCTCTTGTTCCTCTCCTCTTCTTCTCCTTTCTTCCTCTTCTTATTTTCCTTTTCCTCTCATTCTTTTAGTATTGCTTATTTTAAAAAAAATGTTCAAATAGAAAATTTGAAAAAAACAAAGGTTTTGCCTAATGCATTGTTCATATGAATATACAAACATTTGCATATTCTAAAATAATTAATATCACCAAAAAATCTATGAACAGAAAAAAAACTAACTTTTCTAAAAATCTATCTTTTGCTTATATGAAAACATTAATACACATATGAACAAAAATACATATATGAAGAAAAACATGCTCTAAACAATTTTTTATACATTTTGAACATCTACATACACATAGCCACACATACATACACATATACATATATATATATATATATATATATATATATATATATATATATATATATATATATATATATATATATATATATGAAAAAAAATAAACTAATAAAAATGAAAAAAAAACAGAGCAGTGCATGTGGCGGCTCACAATGGGCGGCTAGATGACGATGGCGACGGGGGGGGCGAGGCCATGGCCTTGGGCGGGACGACGGGGTAGGGGCTCAGGCGGCCAGGGGCGAGGCGGGGGGGTTGGTTGAGGCGACGGCCTTGGCGGCGACGACGAGGTGGAGCAACTGGCGGCGCCGAGGAGGGTCGGCGTCGTCGGGGGCAACTGGCGATGAGATTCTGAATTTTGCAAAGTGTTTGCTTATATAGCAAAGCCATTGGTCCCATTCGTGAAACCAACCGGACTAATGCATTTTTAGTCCCGGTTGGTGCCACCAACCGGGACCAAAGGCCTCTTTTCGGCAGCCCAAAGGCGGAAGCGGCGGTCTTTGGTACCGGTTGGTGCCACGAACCGTACCAATGCCCCTTTAGTGCCGGTTGGTGCCACCAACCGGGACCAAAGGCCCTGTCTTTGCACGCGTCGGGGCCAAAGTTTAGTCCCACCTTGCTAGTTGAGAGGGGCGCACATTGGTTTATAAGCCCCACTGCCCCACCCTCTCGAGCTCCTCTCCACCGCAGCTTCGGGCCTACTTGCTATTGGTGTGCTCGATGGGCCTTCTGGGCCTCTCATGGGCCTGAATCCGACCCATAGTAGGGTTTCATGTCGTATTCAGCCGTGGGGGCCCGATGAGGAGGCATTTTTTGTTTTTTTGTTTTCTTTACTTATTGTTGCTATTTTTATTTTTTCCCAGTTTTTTTGTTTTGTTTTCTGCATTATTTATTTTCTTTTGTTGTTTGCTTTATTTTTAATTCTTTTTTGCTTTTAGTTTTAGGAAAATTATAAACTTTCTGTTAGTGCCATTACTTTTCAAATTTGAAAACACTTTTTTTTTTTTTGTTTTCTTTCTTGCTTTATTTATTTTATTTTGTTTTTACTTACAACAAAATACTTATTGTTGCTTTTTTGTTTTGATTTCTGCATTATTTATTTTCTTTTGTTTTTTGCTTTATTTTTCAATTCTTTTTGCTTTTAGTTTTAGGAAAATTATAAACTTTCTGTTAGTGCCATTAGTTTTCAAATTTGAAAACACTTTTTTTGTTTTTTTGTTTTCTTTCTTGCTTTATTTATTTTATTTTGTTTCTACTTACAACAAAAAACTTATTGTTGCTATTTTTAATTATTACGAGGGTCGAACCATAAGACATTAAAGCATTTCAAATGAACTCTGAAAAAGTTGAAAGTTGGCATGGTATCATACACGTCAGTTACAAAGTTGGCATGGTATCATCATAATAGTTGCGGGAGAAAGTCTTCACTTTTTCTTCGCTTGTGTCATTTGCTTATTGCGCTGTAACCATGGATAATCTTCATCGTTTATCGGGATCTTTGGGGTCAGCCTTGACTTTGAAGGAAGGAATTTCATGAAACTTTTCATAATCTTGAGACATGTCATCTTGTCCTCCACTCCCACGATGTCCCTTTTTCCTGAAAGAACTATGTGGCGCTTTGGCTCATTGTATGATGTATTCGCTTCTTTATCTTTTCTCTTTCTCGGTCTGGTAGACATGTCCTTCACATAGATAACCTGTGCCACATCATTGGCTAGGACGAACGGTTCGTCGGTGTACCCAAGATTTTTCAGATCCTTTGTTGTCATTCCGCATCGTGGGTCTACCTGCACTCGCCTCTGACAGATTGACCCATTTGCACTTAAACAAAGGGACCTTAAAATCATGCCCGTAGTCAAGTTCCCATATTTCCACTATGTAACCATAATATGTGTCCTTTCCCCTCTCGGTTGTTGCAACAAAGTGGACACCGCTGTTTTGGTTGGTGCTCTTTTGATCTTGGTCAATCGTGTAAAATGTATTCCCATTTATCTCGTATCCTTTACAAATCAATACAGTCAAAGATGGTCCCCTGGACAACAAGTACAACTCATCACAAACAATGTTGTCACCTCTGATACGTGCTTCCAACCAACTGCTGAAAGTCCTGATGTGTTCACATGTAATCCAGTCGTCGCACTGCTCCGGGTGTTTGGAGCGCAGACTGTTCTTGTGTTCATCGACATACGGGTCACCAAGGTAGAGTTCAGAGAACTGTGTAGTGTTCTTGAGACCAAGAATATCCGCCCCTGCATATTATTGAGTCCCTTCCAAGCGTGTTTTTCGGTCAGTCTCCCCTCATACCGCGATTTAGGGAGACCTATCTTCTTAAGGCCAGGAATGAAGTCAACACAAAACCCGATGACATCCTCTCGTTTGATGGCCCATGGAGATGCTTCCTTCGGCCTAAGCGATTACGGACATATTTCTTTAGGACTCCATGAACCTCTCAAAGGGGTACATATTGTGTAGAAATACGGGCCCGTAATGACAATCTCGTCAACTAGATGAACTAGGGCGTGCGTCATGATATTGAAGAAGGATGGTGGGAACACCAGCTCAGCCCGACAAGACATTGCACCACATCACTCCTTAGCCTTGGTATGATTTCTGGATCGATCACCTTCGAGAGATTGCATTGAGGAATGCACATAGCTTCACAATGGCTAATCGGACGTTTTCGGTAGAAGCCCCTCAATGCAACCGGAAGCGATTGCGTCATAATCACGTGGCGTCATGAGAATTTAGGTTCGGAACTTTTCTCGGCATATTTATTATTCCCTTTATATTCGACGAGAAGCGGTCGGGACCTTCATCTTGAAAGGCATTCAAAGAAGATTTCTTTCTCTTCTTTCGAAGAGCGTAGTGGCGGGACCTTCATCTTGCGGAGGCATGCCCTCTTTTTCGTGCAAGCGTTGCAGGTCCTCCGTGCCTCGGTGTATCTTTTGTCTTCCCATACACGCCCAAGAAGCCTAGCAGGTTCACGCAAAGGTTCTTCGTCACGTGCATCACGTCGATCAAGAGCGGACCTCTAGGTCTTTCAGAGGGTAGGTCCCAAAATATAGATTTCTTCTTCCACATGGGTGCGTGATTCTCGGCGTCATTCGAATAGCTAGTCCGCGGGACCCTTTCCAAAGATTATGTGTAAATCATTGACCATAGCAAGTACGTGATCACCGATACGCATGGCGGGCTTCTTCCGTGATCTGCCTCGCTTTTGAAATGCTTGCCTTTCTTTCGACAAGTGATGGTTGGTCGGAAGAAATCGACGATGGCCTGTGTACACATTCTTCCTGCAGCTTGCCAGGTATATACTATCGGTGTCAAGTAAACAGTGCGTGCATGCGTGGTATCCCTTGTTTGTCTGTCTTGAAAGGTTACTGAGAGCGGGACAATCGTTGATGGTCACGAACAGCAACGCCTTTAGGTTAAATTCCTCCTGTTTGTGCTCATCCCACGTACGTACACCGTTTCCATTCCACAGCTGTAAAAGTTCTTCAACTAATGGCCTTAGGTACACACCAATGTCGTTGCCGGATTGCTTAGGGCCTTGGATGAGAACTGGCATCATAATGAACTTCCGCTTCATGCACATCCAAGGAGGAAGGTTATACATACATAGAGTCACGGGCCAGGTGCTGTGGTTGCTGCTCTGCTCCCCAAAAGGATTAATGCCATCCGCGCTTAAAGCAAACCATACGTTCCTTGGCTCACTTGCAAACTCATCCCAGTACTTTCTCTCGATTTTTCTCCACTGCGACCCGTTAGCGGGTGCTCTCAACTTCCCGTCTTTCTTACGGTCCTCACTGTGCCATCGCATCAACTTGGCATGCTCTCGCCGAACAGACGTTTCAATCGTGGTATTATAGGAGCATACCACATCACCTTCGCAGAACCCTCTTCCGGGGCTCGCCGTCAACATCACCAGGTCATCTCGTCGATCTTATACCGTAATGCACCGCATACCGGGCATGCGTTCAGATCCTTGTACGCACCGCATGTAGAGGATGCAGATCATTAGGGCATGCATGTATCTTCTGCACCTCCAATCCTAGAGGGCATACGACCTTCTTTGCTGCGTATGTCTTGTCGGGCAATTCGTTATCCTTTGGAAGCTTCTTCTTTATATTTTCAGAGCTTCTCAAATCCTTTATCGAGCACAGACATTCTCTGCCTTCCATCGCAGCAATTCGAAGACGGTACCGAGCTTTGTGTTGCCATCTTCGCAATTGGGGTACAACCCTTTTTGTGGTCCTCTAACATGCGATCGAACTTCAGCTTCTCCTTTTGACTTTCGCATTGCGTCCTTGCATCGACAATTAACCGACGGAGATCATCATCATCGGGCACATCGTCTGGTTCCTCTTGATCTTCAGCAGCTTAGCCCGTTGCAAAGCATCATCGTGCACATCGTCGGTTCCTCTTGATGTTCAGTAGCATCACCGTATTCAGGGGCACATAGTTGTCATCGTACTCTTCTTCTTCGCCGCCTTCCATCATAACCCCTATTTCTCCGTGCCTCGTCCAAACATTATAGTGTGGCATGAAACTCTTGTAAAGCAGGTGGGTGTGGAGGATTTTCCGGTCGAGTAAGACTTCGTATTCCACATATAGGGCATGGACAACACATAAAACCATTCTGCTTGTTTGCCTCAGCCACTTCGAGAAAATCATGCACGCCCTTAATGTACTCGGAGGTGTGTCTTGAACCGTACATCCATTGCCGGTTCATCTGCGTGCATTATATATAATTAAGTGTGTCAAAAATCATTACAGAACCTCATGAATAGATAATTAGGTGACCAAATTAATAGAAGTTCATCATCACATTAAAACCAAAGTACATACATAGTTCTCATCTAAAAACATAAAGCTCTGCGGAGCATCTAAATTAATTAAACCATACACTGAAACTATGTAAAACATTTCAATGCGAAAATAAATGCGATCATAATCGCAACCAATGTAACAACTGATCCAACGGCATAATGATACCAAGCCTCGGTATGAATGACATATTTTCTAATCTTTCTAATCTTCAAGCACATTGCATCCATCTTGATCTTGTGATCATCGACGACATCCGCAACATGCAACTCCAATATCATCTTCTCCTCCTCAATTTTTCTAATTTTTTCCTTCAACAATTTGTTTTCTTCTTCAACTAAATTTAATCTCTCGACAATAGGGTCGGTTAGAATTTCCGGTTCAACAACCTCCTAGATAAATAAAATCTATGTCACGTTGGTCGGTATAATTGTCATAAACAATAAATGAACCAATAGTTATGAAAAGATAATATATACCACATCCGAATCATAGACAGGACGAGGGCCGACGGGGGCGGATACCAAAACCATCGCACTATATAAGATGCAATAATAAAAATAAGAAAATTATACAAGTATCTATATAAACATACAAGTAAGAATTTTTTTCCTTTCAGAAAAAGATAAGAACAAGAGGCTCACCATGGTGGTGCGGGCGACAGATCGGCGCAGGCGATCGACGGCGGTGAAGACGGGGACGGGACGTGACGGACCGCTAAACCTAGACAAATATTAAGGAAAATGAAGCTTGGAGGTCGAGCTTGGAGAGGAGAAAGCTTAAGTAGTGTGGCTCGGGCATTTCATCGAACGCCTCGTGTGCATAGGAGGTGAGCTAGAGCACCACAAAGCTCTCCCTCGCCCGGCCATTTAAAAAACAGAGCACTGGGAGCGCTCTGCTTTCATGGCGAGGGTATATATAGGCAACTAATTGGTCCGGTTGATGACTTGAACCGGAACTAAAGGGCAGCCTTTGGTCCTGTTCGTCCACCAACGGGACCAATGGTGGTGGGCAGAGCGAGGCCCATTGGTGGATTCGTCCCACCAATCGGGACCAAAAGGTCCAGACAAACCGGGACCAATGGCCCACGTGGCCCGGCCGGCCTCCGGGGCTCACGAACCGGGTCCAATGCCCCCATTGGTCCTGGTTCTGGATTGAACCGGGACTAATGGGCTGGCCGGGCCTGGACCATTGCTTCCTTTTCTACTAGTGATCAACCTTTTTATTGCGTTGCTGCCCAATTACTACACAGTATAACTCAGCTAGCTATGAGCCTCTACAGCGATTTTGCTTTCTCAACCATTGGATCATTTTAACGAGCGCCCAGGATTTAGGTTCGGTCGTCCCACAAAGCAAATTTTTTTAATTTTTGAACGGATCCCACAACGTAATATTTATGGCCCGCTTCAATCACCGCTTTTGGGGCCGCTGCTCCCATTGTGTGACTAACCGGGCCGCACAGATTGAAGGCGCACGAGGTAAGTCAAATGTGCAAAGCCTTCCTAGCTTGAGTTCATCCCAATGCCAGCCCGATTCCAAAGCTGCTCCCGTGTTCCTTGGCGTTGCGCCGCCGCTGCCCTGCTGCGTTCTACCAAGCCGGTTGCGGCACCCGCATGCACCGTTGGCGTCTTTCCCCGGCTGCCCTTCAATGAGCCTTCTCAGCCCTCCCCCACCCCAAAAAAGAGCCTTCAAAGCCCTCCCCCGCCCTTTTGCATCTAGAACCACTCGATCCGGTTGTCCAACTCTGCAGATCTGCCGGTTGTTCTGCTCAAGGTGCAAAGGCGCTATCATATTTTGATTCCTGAAGATGGTTGAAGACTTGAAGGGAACTGCATGAAGAATGAGTTATATCACCTTTCTAGCCAATAATCCTTTGATTAATGCTCAGAATGTTTCTATACCTTTCGGGAAATTCCTATTGATATTGATGTATGATAAGGATAGGTGCTAAAATTTCTCAGTGGGTCCATAATGGCTAAATGCTTGTGATACTTGGTGGAATTTGTTACTGAATGTGTTGTTTTTTGGCAGATCAACATATAGAGAACGGCAACCTTGAAATCATGCAGAGGTTTATTTCTTATTTCAAGATAGGTCTTGGCTGAAACAGAGAATTTCAGCAGCAAGAACATGGTAGGAAAATGTAGCTTTTGAAATTTATATTGAGTGAAGCATAGGATCAAAGTATAGCTGTGAAGACGGAGGCGGGAGGTTGCATTTCAAACTGAAGTCGAGATGATCAGCTTGGCATTGCACTGGAATCCCTTTAGGTTCTTCTGGTTTGCCATGGCTACCATCGAGAGGCTACTGGTGTGTGCATATATATCAATTAGAATGTTGAGTCGGGAATAAGAAAATTAGATGAATACCAAGGAGTGACACGAAGCCTTCTTTCTCATACTCCCTCCGTCCAAAAATACTTGTCGGAGGAATGGATGTATCTAGACGTATTTTAGTTCTAGATACATCCATTTTTATGCATTTCTCCGACAAGTATTTCCGGACGGAGGGAGTACAAGTTAAGCATCAACTGCAGAGCTTTCTGAAACTTTGATCAAACCTAGAATCTGAACAAATATGACAAAAAAGGTGCTTTAATTCGAAACTTCAAACTTCCTATTGTTCTCAGATATGTATTGCCTTAGTTTTTCAAAATATGTATAACATTTCTCATCGGAATGGACGAGGCGCGGCAACGCGCGCCTTCTTGATTGTCTAATAATGCTTATTTGGAGTCTTGATATTCCAATAGTCTCGAACGTTTTTTCAATCAGCTTGTCTTTTTATTCCTGTAATTCTTTCTCATGGCTTATACTGTCCCTTCTATTTTGAATGTTGTCTTTTCTCCAGAATCTGGCTTATGATTGATGCCAACTGATGTGGTAAGTCATGTTGTATCTTTTGTCAACAGAGTCTGCTTTAAAATTTGCATCATTTGCACTTATAGGCTTTTTTCCTGCTGCATGAACAAACAATGAGACTTTAAACAGAAAGATTTTTTTTCGTACAACCAAAGGAAATTTTATACTATTGTGGTTCTGTTTTTTCACTAGAAAAGTGACAACCTATAGACAGCTTTTATGCGTCATGTATACATAGGTGCTGGCAATTGTTTTGCACCTCATATACACATAGGTGCTGGCAATTGTTTTGCACCTGATATATAGGTGCTTTTTAAATCTTAGATCATTCATTTTCTAGGTTTTATCCATCTGATTCAAGGTTGTCTTAAACATTTTTTTATATTTCAGGTACACATAAAAGCTACATGAGGTATCAAGTTATGATGTTTAATTTCTCCAACCGATGGGATGATTACTTGTGAGGTTGGTTAAAAAGTTATAAATCATTTGTCTTACCCATGCATTCCTCTGAACCTTACAACAACCAGGTTTCACAATGAAGGCGAGCACGTAAAGCACCATTAGTTGATTCCTTTGTAGTAATCAATAAATTCAATGTATTTTGCTACTTCAACTCTGTTAGGCAATTATACCATACTTGATGAGTACCATATGTCTGTAGCTAACACATTGTTGTATGCAATATTCTGATATGCTTTTGTTTTGGTGAAATAAACTTCTGATCAATGCTCTGATCAATGCTCTCTTTGGAACTCTCTAAGTGAATAGGAGTTACATGAGAACAGAAGGCATTTTTTGGAAAATAAGACAAGGATAGGGAGGCCAAAATGCAGTAACTGTAGTTGGGGAGAAAGTGAGAAGGTGGCGATGGACTAGGTTTTTTCTCTTAGTTTGTGGTGGCATTGAAATTATTTGCTTTTGTTAAATGGTCAGAGTACTTCCATATGTTGCTCTTCATTGATTAAAAACAGCACAACAAGGCACGTGTTTCCTTCTAGTCATGTTTGGAAAAGCGTAAATTCTGGAAGTTGTGAATTCTTTACATACAGGTCATTTTTATGTTTGCGTCCCCATTTCCTCTTTCTAAGTTTAGCATCCGTGCTGTTGTTCCCCACTGTCCTCTGAGAAAAGAAGTGCCGCCGGTCGCACCCCGTTCACCGCCGGCACCCGTCGCTGTCGTAAACCAAACCGAGGTACCTTTCCGACTCCCCACAGGACCGCCACCAGGTTAATTTTCCTCGGCCAGATCCATGATTTCCTCTCTCTATTTGCAGATCTGACCTGACCCTGGCCCCTGCCTAGCCCTTCCTCTTCCGCTCCATGGAGGAGGCGGAGAAGGGGGAGATCTTGGAGTGGAACACCAAGCCGAGCTCCATGGAGGAGGCGGAGAAGGGGGAGATCTTCGAGTGGAACACCAAGCCAAGCTCCATGGAGGAGGCGGAGAAGAGGAGATCTTCGAGAGGAACACCAAGCTGAGGCTGGACGACCATCTGCAGGCAACGGCGGCGGGGGCGGCCAGCCTTTTGAACGTCGACCTCATCCTGGAGATCCTTTCCGCCTCCCAGCCAGATCCGTCCACCGCTTCAAGTGCGTCTCGGTGCTCTGGCGTGACCTCATCGCCGACCCCGCCAACTGCAAGAAGCTGCCCCAGACCCTTGCCGGCTTCCTCTACACGTCCTTCTGCAGCAGCGGGTATCGCCACCACTTCGCTGGCTTCTCCGGCGGCGCAGTCCCCTTCGACCCTTCCCTCCCTTACCTGCATCCTAACAAGGATGAGGGCATCACCCAGGTGGACGCCTGCAATGGTCTCCTTCTGTACCGCCGCTACAACAGCAGGGATGATTACCATTTTGTTGTGTGCAATCCCGCCACCGGGAGGTGGGTGGAGCTGCCACCTCAACCTCAAACGCAGGAGCCGATGCACAGATTTAACCTTACCGCAGGCCTGGCTTTCGATCCAGCAGTCTCATCCCATTTCCATGTTCTTTGTTTCGAGCGGATCTTTCCGAAAACTTTCATCACAGGAGTGAACATCTACTCGTCGCGTACAGGAGCCTGGAGTTATAGAGACAGTGGGATAGTTGAGAAAGCTACCCTGTTCAGGAGTAAATGTGTCTTTGTGGGCGGTATGCTGTACATCATGGGTAACCTGGAGGACATCAACGGCGAGTATGTGCTGGTGGGGGTGGACATGGAGGGGAAAATGTGGAAGACTATCCGTGTGCCGTACGGTTCAAAATTTGGTACTATTGGATTGTCGCAGGGGTGCTTACACTATGCTATAGCTCCTGTCAATAATAACAATGAACTCGTAGTTTCTGAGATAGCACTTTGGTGCCTCAAGGATTGTGACAGTAAACAATGGGTCCAGAAGCATACTGCCAGCATCGATGAGCTTATGAGCATGACTGGACAGAAGTACAGGGTGGTTGAGATTCATCCAGATTGCGACACCATTTTCCTGGCTCAGTGTGGAGGTAATACCTTGGTATCATATGACATGTGGCATCAGAAAGTTGGCTGTATCCTTGATCTTGAGAAAAACAGCGTACACAAATTTCTACCCTATGTTCCGCTGTTCTCAGAACCATTAGCAGATGCTGATGGGTAGTAGCTTTACCTTCAAACTACCCTGTGTTTCCTCCCAAAAACTGGCTCTTCTTTCGTCTGAACAATTTGTCTGTGTACCTCTGAATCTGCTTCAATCATGGCCCCCCAATTTGCTGGTGCTTGTACTCCTGCTTGCTTGCTCTCCAGTTCAGAGCAATGCCTGGTAAACCTACAGATTAAGCATCATTTCATTTTCAAAGAATGTTGTTACTCTTGTTCTTGTTTTGTTCTGGACATGTCTTAGTTTCATGGGGATAAATTGTACTGTAATAGGCCCTCTTGTCCATAACAATCAGTTATATTATTATTATTTTGTAAATCTTAGTGCATATTGTCAACCTGCTAGTGTACTAATAGGTTCAGTCAGACTTGTTACTGGTGTGATCTCTAGTTGACTTTATGCATTTGGTATTTTGCAAAGCACTTTGAGAAATTCTTTATTTGGGTTTGCTGTAGCTAATGATTCAGTAAAGCTTTGGATCTGCTGACCACAGAGAAATTGTATTAATATCTAAAAGTGAAATATGATTGTAAGCTTTGATGAAAAAAAAGTGCCAGGGGTATGCGTGTTTGGTCCATCATATAAGCTTGCGCTTCACGTATGAAAAATAGGATTTTGGCAGGTGCCAGGACGGGGCATTTGCTGTGCTAGAAATGTATGTAGTGGCCATGAACATATAGGCTTGTCTATTGGTTTAGACGCTTTGCGTTATGCACTCTTAACTAAAGCCTGATGTGCCTAGTATAGGCTATATGAAGTCAATGACACGGACAGCTGGAAGACAACGTCATTCATCATATGATGACTAAAAATATTGCCGATTATCTGATGGAATTGAGAATTTGAAATTCCCAGAAAGCATGCAAGCTTTGTACGACACAATGTAGGTGAGAAATGTTCAGGCCTGCACTGCTCAATAATACAGCTGCTCAGCAAAATTCTACAACTCAGATAAATATTGAACGCAGGCACACTGTATAAATAAGATATTTCTTTTTCATATATTTTCCTTCCATTGCGTTGTGGATCCTAGCATTCTGAGTGTTTGACAAAAAATTACAACTTTAAGGGTATCCGTCTCACAAAACTACCACTTTTTAGAAGGTGACCACAACTACCAATTTTTTTTGAAATATTGTGACTAAAAACTATCACTTCAGAATAATGGCCAGTTTAGACGATTTAAACGTGTTTATGATAGGCCGGGACCATCTGTCAGGGTTGACGTGGCGGGAAAGTCAACTTTGTTATTCCAAACCGTTAAGTTGACCATTATGACAGGTGGACCCCACACGTCAGTATCAATAATCTTCTTCCTCCTCCCCCCTCTCTCTGGCATTTCAACAAACACATTGTGTATACGGCCCTTGGCTGCTCTATGTGGTGTCATCCCTTGGCTTGGTTCCTCGTTGCGTGACGGCGCCACTGCGCCTCGACTCTACGCGCACCAGCCTCAGTAGCGAGCGCTTCGATTTGTCCGGCCGCATTCGCCGCGGCACCAGCCGCGTGGACGTCCAAGCCTGCCACAACCCCGACCATGCATCATTGGCGGCGGTACAACGCTCGTGACCATGCGGCGCGAGCACGACCTCGCCCTGCAGGGCGGCGTGATGGCGCAGGCCTCCAGTCGGTGCGGGGTTGCGCGGTCTTGACCTCCCTATACAAGCCTGAGGCGGCTGCGGTCCCGGTGTGGCCCTCGGCCACAGTCCCGGGGCTGCGAGGCCCAGCGCGCGGATGGTGCGGTTCCCACCGCCTGACTACGGCGGTGGCGACCCTCGACCGATGCTCCTTACTCTGGCCGACTGGCGCGCGGATGGTGTGGTTCCCACCGCCCAACTACGGTGGTGGCGACCTTTGACGGTTGCTCTTCCACTGGTACAACGAGCTGCTATACAAACGGTTTTTAACCCTTCCGCGACGGCATTTTAAATCGTTGCCTTGCTTGTGTGTGTGATAGGAGATCCTTCCCATGCGATCTAGAAATCGTCGGGGATAGGTCCTCCGGTCAAGGACGGATAAGGGGACGAGTGGGCATCTCGGTCGCCTCGTCCCTTGATAGTGATCACTTATTCGCTATTTTTTTTACGTTTGCAATTGATCGTAGCTTGCTTCGCCCCCCCCCCCCCCCTAATCCTTCAGCCTCTGTTATTAACGTAAAACCTGAGTCCATGTACAGCCAATTTTGGAGGCTACAAGCACAAAATCCATGTAAAAAGAATGGGTGAATCCTATTTAGTGCTACAGGCGCGGGGCGATGAGAATGCGTTGCGTGGGAAGAGGTAGAACTAGTACACCAGCTCGCACACTCACACTGTTGTAAATGTTGTTCGTAAAATTCAGAGGGCGACCGCGTCTCCCCCCCCCCCCCCTCCTCCTTCTTTCGCGCGACCGCGTCGTCCCATGGGCGACCGGCCGCGCTCCGCGCCCTCCTCTAGAGCCCCTTCCTCCCTCCCCCCCCATTGTCGCCCGGCACCAGCGGCCAGCCTGGCCCCCTGGTCATTGGCGTGGCGGCCTCTAGCCCTTCCCTCTCGGTGCTCCCCGGCGCGGGGCGGTGTGCGCCGGGAGGTGCTCTTCGGCGGTGGCGGTCCGACATGGCGGCGGAGATCCCGACAGCGTGGGTGAAGCAATGGCGGCAGCGTCGCCGTTGGCGGCAAGGGCGGCGCGGCTTGAACCAGCCCTCTCGGCCCAGATCTAGGCCCTTCGGGCCCCATCTAGGTTTGGAAGGGCCGGCGGCGGGTCGGGCCGGCGGCGTGGCCTCCAGGAGGCGGGAGAGCGGTGTTGGCGGCTGGGAGCGGCGGCGCAGTGTCGGCTTGCTGCGGCATGGCGGCGGGGTTTCTTGGCTCGTTGCGAACTGGCCGGGCCAGGTGGCTGGTGTGCCTGCTGCCACGTCCGGACGGCGACCGCGACGTCACCGGGGGCTCGGGCCTCCCGCATGTCGGCGGGGGAGGTGGTTCCCTCCGCTGGCGGTGTGGTTCCTCCGTCGCTTGGCGCTTCTTTCCGCCTCCTATGCCTCGTGGTGGTGTTCGCGGTGGGCGGCGTGGATGTGTCCAAGACCGTGGTGGGCGTGCTTGCGGTGGCAAGATGGTTGGATGGCCCGGTTCGAGTGGGTAGCGGTGCTTGGGGATGCGGAGAAATCTCTGCGGTTCATCCGGCTCCGACGCTGTGACACCCGAGGTGCCATCATTCCTTCGAAGAGGCGTCGGCGCTACCCATCCCCCGCCCTCCGTATCTTCGGGCGAAACCCTAGGACATGTCCGGCACAGCAGGCGTCGTTGGCGTCGCATTCCTTCTTGAAGGTGCTACTTGGTATGCGGCGGTCCGGTGCCATGGCGTGTGGTGGGACGAAGATGGAGGGCGCAGCGGTGGCGGATCATCTGTGCTTGCCGAGCTGCCGTTGTTGGCTTTTATTTCTTTTTCTTTTTCTCTTTTGGGCGTGTTGTGCCGTTCGCCCCGGCAGTTACCCTGTGATCGGTGTCTATTGCTTTATAATATAAAGCGGGGGAAACCCTTTTTCGGTAAATGTTGTTCGTTTTCTTCCTTTTATAGTATCTCAACTAATTTGTTTGGTTTTCTTTTTTTTTTCGGGTTTTTCTTTTGGCCTTTTCTCTTCTTGCTTTTTCGTCTTTATTTTTCTTGTGCTTTTTAAATTTCGTGACTTTTTCAAAACCAATTGACTTTTCTTTTAAATCGATGAACTTCTTCCAAATTCGATAAACTATTTTAAAAATCAACAAACTTTTTTTAGATGAATTCGATGAAGCCTTTTTCAATTTTGATGAACTTTTTTCAGGTTTGACGAACTTTTCTCACAATCGATGAACTTTTTTTCAAATCCAGTGAACTTTTTTCAAAATTGATGAACTTTTTTTTCAAACAGTGATTTTTTTTTTCAAAAATTCAATGAACTTTTTTTAAAATCGATGAACTTTTTATCAAACCGATGAGCTTTTTTTTGAATTCGATGAACCTTTTTTCAAACTTGATAAACTTTTTTCAAAATCGATGAACTTTTTCCAATTTTTTAAAATTTTACTAAAATTTGATGAACTTATTTCAAAATCCATGAAGTTGTTTTCAAATTTATGTTTCCTTTTTCAGATAATTTAATTGGGTATATGTAATGTTTCACTAAATCAAAACGTCAAGTAGTACCATTTTCTTGTTGTAGACAACAAAGTTGCTTCGGTGCACTAGTTAGTGCGGTTGGCTCGCAACATTGCGATCCCAGGTTCGAATCCCAACGGGCGCCTGCAGCGCCGTATAGGAGCTCCCAGAAGAATGCTAAGCAGGCCTATTTGGCGGCACACACATATCACTACTAATC
The DNA here is from genome assembly GCA_021605205.1 of Aegilops longissima. NCBI lineage: Eukaryota > Viridiplantae > Streptophyta > Magnoliopsida > Poales > Poaceae > Aegilops > Aegilops longissima. The sequence goes on from CM038681.1 coordinate 143,937,237, forward strand.
TCGTCGTTTCCAAGCCGCCGCGATTGCTGGCCTGCTACGATCGAAACCGCCGCTGCTGGTTGCTAGGATCTTTCCATCGCGCGGTCGCGACCATCAAGAAGTGGAGAAAGGAAGGGGATGCTGGCACACGCAGGCGGCGATCTGCGGACCACAGATACGTTGCCGGTAGGAGGGACGCACGGATGAGCGGCAACAATACGGGGGAAAAGGTAGTTTATTTTCTGTGGTGGCTGCTACAAATCAGTCGGATGATTTTCTAGAAAATCATCCGCCTAGCTAGCCATCTGATCATGTGCAGGTGGCTGTTCGATCTCGTCAAAACAGCTCACGTCTTCTCTTCTCTAATCACGTTCGGTTCGACACCCCCTGCGTCTCTCTAGAGATCGCGATGTCCTCGGCTGCGACAATGAAGCCTTGTTGCTGCTGTTGCTGCATGTGTGCTCACTGAGCCACAAGCCGGAGCACCACCCTAAACTCCGGCGGCCGCACGCCGACGTGCTGCATTGCAATACCATTAAAGATCGAGCAGCTCCCATGGCAGCACCAACAGCGCTCCATTGCAGCGGCAGTGAAGCTTCAACGCCACCGCGGTGCTTCGTTGCAACTCTGGTGGTGCAACAATGCAACTCCGGCAACACTTCATGGCAACCACGCGCACTTCACTGTAATCTGACAGTCCCGCCGATGCTTCATCGCAACTCCGGTGAGCCCCCCTGCTTCACCGACTTCTACAGCCCGCCGACCAGCCTTCAGTACTGCACCCTTGCAGCACCAACGGGAGCGTTGATGTCTTGATGCAGCAACGACAGAGCTCCGGTGGCCTGATGCAGCACAGACAGAGCTCAATGCCTCACTGCCACACCCCTGTTGGAGGTTGCCTTGTAGCGAGTAGATGCAAAGCCGCTGACACGGCCAGTCGTGCAACTCCCCTTGCCCACTTGCGTTGCAGCACGCATCACCAGCGCGGTTGCTTTGAAGCATGCATTGCCGGCGGCGGCGAGGACGATGGATGCAGCAGCCCGCGTGATCCCTCTAGTGTTGTGGCAATAGTGCTGCTGCCGGAGTAGGCTCTGCAACAGCCGAAGTGGTGGCAACAGATCTTTGCAGCGGGGTGGTCTGAGACAGATTGAACGGTGGTGGTGGTGTGGTACAGCGAGCAGCGATAGAGAAAACAAACATAGCAAGCGAGGAAGAAGAAAACTATTGGGGAGGATTGTGTGGACGGGCTTCACGGGATGAAGATAAGGCTGGGGAAAGGGAGCGGTGGCGGATCCCGCACGACACGTGTCATGCGGGAGAGGAGGTTTACGTGATCAAGAAATCATCCGTCTGAATCTAAACGTTTTCCTTTATTTTTAGATCAGATTCGTTTGTGCCTTTACAAATTACTCCACTCATTTCATTATATAAGGTGTATTTGTTTTTTCAAAAGTCAAACGAGTGCATGTTTGACCGAGTTTTTAGAAGAAGATATCAGTATCCACAATACGAAATTTGTATTATTTGATCTATCATGAAAAGTAGTTTCATACTTTATCTATTAGGTATTGTAGATGTTGTTATTTTATTCTATAACCTTGGTCAAACATTCAAATGGTTGGCTTGCATGGAAACCAATACACCTTATATTCTAGAATGGAGGGAGTATTATAAAAGTATATGACGATGACATATACCTAGGGTAGGGTCATAGGCCTGACATAGACGCCCTACCCAAGGACACTGCCCTAGAGTCAAGGACATTCAAAGTACAACAGAAGATATCGACTGAAATCACCTCGAAGTGCAATCCACTCGACCAGCTGTCCCACTCGGATACCTCAATTCCACTTGACAAAGATAGAGTCACTTGACCATATGAAGAATCACTCGGAGTACAGAAGATCTAAAGCCACCCCAGGATGGCGACGGGCAGGCGTTTACTCCGTAGTCTTAAAGGCCATTAATAGTCATTTATAGCGGGCGTTACCAAGAACGCTTGATCTTAACTTACATTGAACCCTGTAATGTAGAAATTTGGAGGGGCTGACGACTCTATATAAGCCACCCTCCTCTCGCACAAGGGTTCGCACCACTATGAATCGTCATGCATAATCCAATCGACAAGCCTCCGCACCGAGGCGTAGGGCTATTACTTCCTCACGAGAAGGGCTGAAGGGGTGGAGGGGCTGACGACTCTATATAAGCCACCCTCCTCCGCACAAGGGTTCGCACTTCAGAATCATCACGCATAATCCAGTCGACAAGCCTCCGGGCACCGAGACGTAGGGCTATTACTTCCTCTGAGAAGGGCCTGAACTCGTAAACCTTGCATGCACAAACTCACCGTAGCTAGGGCCTTGCCTCCTCCTACGCACCCCCTATTCTTACTGTCAGACCTAGTACCACGATAGTTGGCGCCTACCATGGGGCAGGCGTCTTAGCGACTTCCAGCGAGGTTGCAATTTTTCCGATCTCCATCAACATGGTTTCTGGTGGTGGTTTGGCTTTGGGCCACGAGATCCGTCTCGGGGCGCTCGTCTTCGTCGCCGACGACTCCGCCTAGCTCCAAGAAGCCCCCCTCGACGTCAAGGCCCTTCCCATCCGCAGGGTAGCGCATTTCCTGCGAGTGCCTGCGGCGTCCTCCTGCGGCAGCCGTCGACCCAGTATCGGTCGGCTCCCGTGTCCTCTGCTCTCCCCACTGTACGCCACCACAAGCGATCCGGGCGGTCACGGCTTCAGCGATGGGTGAAGCATGCAGTGGCTTGCCAGTCGGCCACACCTCAAGTTACGGCTATCGAGCTGGACGAATCTCTCTACGGACCATTCGATCTGTCGACTGGTTCCGCAGACACTCTTTCCGAGTGCGGGAGCTGCGACCCTGCGGCGGAAGTCCTCATGGTCGACTCACCTCACAGCCCGCCTGGATTCCGTCGCGGCGGCGGTGGCGATGGCGGCGGCGGCCCATCGCATGGTCACGATGAATATCATCCCTGAGCCCTTACTTCAGAGCAGAGGGAAGAGCTGCATCGTCGCAACATGGAGGCGCTCCATGCCCCCATCATTGGGGAGACCTCTGAGGCTCGGGCCTTAAAAGCTGCGCGCCTGGCTACTTTAGCTGAGCGCGCGCGTCTAGAGAATCTCCAACATTCACTTGACGAATGCGCCCGTTGGCAGATCCCCGAATCCATTCGACGGCCATGACAATTGTTCCCGCCTGAATCTCAGGTATATCGCACTCCGGTCCAAAATCTTGCAGCTGCAGAACGTATAGCAGAGTCAATTCAGCCATCTCGTTCAGAAGCTGGTAGAGGTTTGCTGCAGATCCGAGCGCTGCTCCGAGTGGCAGGTGAACAAAACTCGGCTGTTTCTCAGTCGCGCAATAGAATCCACAGCAGTTCTGTGGTTGCGGACACAGTTCAGTCGGCACACAGTCCAAGTTCGCCTCTGCAGCGTGATGATCGTGGTCACCGCCAGGATCAGTACCTGGATCGAGGCCACGGACAGTATGATCATCGATATGCCCGTGATGACCACCGTCGAGTGCCTACACCCCCTCCGAGGGGCGGGTCATACGCGCCCCGGCCGTATGATGACAGGCATCCGTATGGTGATGAGCGGAGAGCTCCAGTCGACCCAAGAGAGCCTGGGTTTGATGCGAGATCACTTCTCGTACAAGGCTTGGTTGACAGGGGCAGGGCACACAGAGAAGGACAAGACATAAACCATCTGAGTGGAAGCAGAGTACATGTTTCTAGGCCCGAATGTTTCAATAAAGCCATTAGAGCTGCCGAGATCCCTCCCAACTTCAGGTTGGCGACGGGCGTGAGTAAGTTCACCGGTGAATCGAAGCCCGACACATGGCTAGTAGATTACCGAGTGGCAATACAGACTGGTGGAGGCAACGATGATGTAACCATGAAGCACCTCCCCCTGAGGCTTGAAGGTTCAGCCAGAGCTTGGTTGAATCAGTTGGCCCCTGTAAGTATTTTCAGTTGGGAAGAATTAGCCCGAGTATTTATCAAAACATTCGAGGGCACCTGCAAGCGACCTGCTGGGTTGACTGAATTGCATCACTACTGCGTTCAGAAACAGAACGAGACTTTGAGAGACTTCATCCAAAGATGGACTACTCTTCATCATATTGTAGAAAATGTGTTAGTGCACCAAGCAGTTTGCGCCTTCAAAGAGGGCGTTCGATACAGAGAGCTCAACCTGAAATTTGGTCGGTCGGGAGACATGTCCCTGGCCCGAATGATGGAAATAGCCACTCGGTACGCTAACAATAAAGAGGAAGACCGACTCCGCAGTGGCAAGAACAAACCAATTGCCCAATACATCGGAGGTGGAAATTCCAGTCGGAAGCAGAAGCGCAAGCCTGAACCTGCAGGTCCTGCTGAGGCCGCAGTTTGAATCAAGGGAAGTTCAAGGGAAAGCCTAAAGGGCCTTGGATCCCCCAAAAAGTGAAAGATCAGTCAGGAAACGATGTTCTTGATTTACCGTGTCACATACACACTAACAAAGATGAAGAGGGTAACTTGATTCTGCCCAAGCATACCACTCGACAGTGTCGACTCCTGATTCAGAGTTTCCAAGAGGGTCAGCCCAGTGAAAAGGAGAAAGAATCTGATAAGGAAGAGGACAAAGAGGAAGATGACGGTTACCCCAAAATGTCGATGCTACTTTGGTGATTTTTGCTGACATCGAGAGCAAAAGTCGACTGAAAGTTATCAACAGAGAAGTGAACATGGTTGCTCCGACAACCACGACATATTTGAAGTGGTCAAAAACTCCCATTACATTCGACCAGTCCGATCACCCAGTGCACGTTGCTACCCCCGGGCGGCAAGCGTTGGTGGTTGACCCAGTCGTTGGGGGCACCCGACTGACCACGGTTCTGATGGATGGTGGCAGTGGTTTGAACATTCTGTATGCTGAGACCCTCCGAGGGATGGGCATCCCGATGTACAACCTCAGTGAGAGCAACATGCGATTCCACGGAGTCATTCCAGGAAAGAAAGCAGATTCACTCGGTCAGATCACTCTTGACGTGGTTTTCGGTGATTCAAAGAATTACCGCAAGGAAAAATTGACGTTTGAGGTGGTGGATTTTCACAGTGCCTACCATGTTATTCTGGGCAGGCCTGCATATGCTCATTTCATGGCTCGACCATGTTACGTATACCTCAAGTTGAAGATGCCTGGTCCCAGAGGCGTGATCACAATCACAGGGAATCGGCAAAGAGCGGAAGAGTGCCTCTAGAAGGGCTCAAATATTGCCGACGAACAGATGGCAACAGTAGAGATGGAAGAATATCAGAAGAATGCAGATCTGAGTGATTTGTTGCGATCTAAGAAGACTGCTTCAGAGTCTGCATTTCAGTCGGCCGGAGAGACAAAGCCTGTACATATTCACCCGACTGATCCCAATGCTGCTTCGACCCACATCTCAACAACACTCGACAACAAATAGGAAGAAGCACTCGTCCAGTTCCTCCGTGAGAACTAGGACATCTTCGCATGGAAACCATCTGACATGTCGGATGTACCCAAGGGACTGGCTGAGCACCGTTTGCGCGTCGACCCAAAAGCAAAACCTGTGAAGGAACATCTCCGTTGGTCCGCCGTGGAGAAGAGGAAGGCAATTGGCGAAGAGGTAGCTCGGCTTCTGGCAGCTGAGTTCATCCACGAGATATACCACTCCGAGTGGCTCGCCAATGTTGTCATGGTCCCCAAGAAAGATGATTCACTTCGTATGTGTATCGATTTCAAGCACATCAATCGGGCCTGCCCGAAAGATCACTTCCCTCTCCCCCGCATTGACCGATTGTCGACTCAACTGCGGGGTGTGAGCATTTGTCCTTTTCGAACGCATATTCCGGGAACCATCAGATCCGACTGTATGGACCCGATGAAATAAAAACAGCCTTCATCACCCCATTCAGGTGCTTTTGTTATGTTATCATGCTCTTCTGCCTCAAGAATGCTGGTACCATGTTCATGCGCATGATTCAGAAGTGTCTGCTCACTCAAATAAGTCGGAACGTGGAAGCATACATGGATGACATCATGGTCAAGTCACGTAAAGGTTCCAACCTGCTGACTGACCTCGCTGAAACATTTGCCAACTTAAGAAGATATGGTATCAATCTCAATCCGTCGAGTGCACATTCGGAGTCCGAGACGGAAAATTACTCGGTTTTCTCGTTTCTGAACGAGGGATCAATGCAAACCCAGAAAAGATTGGAGCAATTCTTCAAATGAAACGCCCTGTGCGTGTGCATGATGTTCAAAAGCTTACTGGTTGTTTGGCTGCATTGAGTCGATTCATCTCTCGTCTCGGGTAAAAAGTATTGCCTCTTTACCGACTAATGAAGAAGTCTGACAAGTTCGAGTGGACTCCCGAAGCCGAAGTAGAGTTTGTAGAGCTGAAAGCCCCGCTTTCCACCTAGCCGGTGCTTGCTGCCCCAGTCAGCAAAGAGCCTCTATTATTGTATATCGCAGCCACTGGACAGGTGGTCAGCACAATGCTCACTATCGAGCGGGAGGAAGAAGGTAAAGCCAACAAAGTTTAATGACCTGTATACTATATTTCTGAAGTCTTGACTCCATCCAAGCAAAGGTATCCACATTACCAGAAGCTTGTCTATGGGATCTATCTGACCACAAAGAAAGTTGCACATTACTTCGCAGACCATTCAGTTTCAGTTGTCATCAATGCTCCATTATCAGAAATCTTGAATAATCGAGATGCGACTGGTCGAGTGGCCAAGTGGGCGATCGAACTCCTCCCTTTGGATATCAAGTTCGAAGCGAAAAAGGCAATCAAATCTCAGGCAATAGCAGATTTATTGGCCGAGTGGGTTGAGCAGCAGAAGTCTACTCAAGCTCACTCAGAACATTGGACTATGTTCTTTGATGGGTCCAAGATGTTGAACGGTTCTGGTGCTGGAGTGGTCCTGGTATCCCCAAGAGGCGACAAGCTCAGTTACGTCCTCCAGATTCACTTTGACTCTTCAAACAATGAAGCTGAGTATGAGGCACTTTTGTACGGGTTGCGTATGGCCATCTCACTCGGCGTCCGTCACCTGATAGTTTACGGCAACTCAGATTTGGTTGTCAATCAAGTAATGAAGGAATGGGATATCAGGAGCCCATCCATGACTGGTTATTGCAACGCAGTGAGAAAGCTTGAGAAGAAGTTTGAAGGGTTGGAGCTCCACCACATACCCCGACTCAAAAATCAAGCGGCTGATGACCTGACGAAGATAGGTTCCACTCGGAAACCCATTCCTAGTAATGTATTCTTGGAACATCTCCACACCCCGTCAGCTCAAGAAGATCCCTTTACGGAGGAGCCCCCACAACCGATAAGTTCAACCAATCCGACTGAAGTTGAAGTTCCAGTGGTGGTCAACCTGATTATGGAAGTTTTGGTAATCACCCCCGACTGGACATTTCCATACATCACATACCTGCTCAGGCAGGAGCTCCCAGAGGATGAAGACGAGGCCCGCCAGATCGTTCGCAGATCCAAAGCCTTCATAGTGATAAGTGGTCAGCTTTTCAGAGAAAGTGTTACTGGCGTGGCTCAGCGGTGTATTTCTCCAGAAGAAGGTCGACTGATCTTAAATGATATTCACTCGGGGACCTTTGATCACCATGCGTCCTCTCAGACCATCGTGGCTAAAGCATACCGAGCTGGATTCTACTGGCCATGGGCGAATGAGATGGCAAAAGATATTATTGACAAGTGTGAAGGGTGCCAGTTCTACTCAAACATGTCCCACAAACCTGCATCGGCCTTGAACACTATTCCACCCGTCTGTCCATTTGCTGTTTGGGGATTGGACATGATTGGACCTCTGAAGATCGGTAGAAGCGGCTTCACTCATTTGCTCGTAGCAGTCGACAAGTTTACCAAGTGGATCGAAGCCAAACCTATCAAGAATCTTGATTCAAGCACTACCATCAGTTTCATTAGAGAGTTGATATTCCGATATGGAGTCCCTCACAGCATTATCACAGATAACGGATCCAACTTTGACTCTGATGAGTTCAGAGCATTCTACGCTTCCCAAGGCACTTGGGTCGATTACGCATCTGTTGCGCACCCGCAGTCGAATGGGCAGGCTGAAAGAGCGAATGGCTTGATCCTACAAGGGATGAAACCCCGACTGATGCGCGACCTCAAGCACGCAGATGGATCTTGGGTGACTGAATTACCATCTGTCCTATGGGGATTGAGAACGACTCCCAACCGGTCGACTGATCGAACCCCTTTATTCATGGTATATGGTGCTGAAGCTGTGCTTCTGAGTGATTTGCTGCACAATGCCCCCCGAGTGGAACTCTTCTCAGAGGCTGAAGCAGAACAGGCACGCCAGGACACAGTTGATCTCCTAGAGGAGGAACAAGAGATGGCTCTGATCCGGTCGACCACGTCGATTCCATGCCCGAAATGTTAGAGGCTGAGCATTTCAGGAAGGAGACCTTGTGCTCCGAGTGCACCAGAAACAGCCTCACAAGCTCGCTCCGGCTTGGGAAGGGCCCTTCATCATCACGAAGGTGCTCCACAATGGGGCGTATCACCTTTACAACGTAGCCAAGAAAGAAGACGACCCACGCTCGTGGAATGCAGATCTGCTCCGCCGTTTTTATACCTAAACACTCGGATCGACGAGCTGTAATAAGAATCCTTCAGTTTGCTTATCAAAGACATGATTTTTGCAATATCTTAATGATTGTTTTCACATAAGCATGTGTATTCAAATCCCCCAGTGGGTAGCTTAGCCGCGAACCCGATTCGCCTAAGTTTCAAAAACACTCCGAGTGAAGAGCAATCCTCTCACTTAGGGGCTTAGCTGCGACCCCGTACTCGCCTAAGTTATAAAAACACTCTGAGTGAAGAGCAACCCTCTCACTTGGGGGCTTAGTTGCAGACCCGATTCGCCTAAGTTTCAAAAACACTCCGAGTGAAGAGCAACCCTCTCACTCGGGGGCTTATCCGCGAACTCGATTCGCCTAAGTTACGAAAACACTCTGAGTGAATAGCAACCCTCTCACTCGGGGGCTTAGCTGCGATCCTGTACTCGCCTAAGTTTCAAAAACACTCCGAGTGAAGCGCAACCCTCTCACTCTGGGGCTTAGCTGCGATCCCGTACTCGCCTAAGTTACGAAAACGCTCCGAGTGAAGAGCAACCCTCTCACTCGGGGACTTAGCCGCGAACCCAATTCGCCTAAGTTATGAAGACGCTCCGAGTGAAGAGCAACCCTCTCACTCAGGGGCTTAGCTGCGATCCCGTACTCGCCTAAGTTTCAAAAAACACTCCGAGTGAAGAGCAACCCTCTCACTCGGGGGCTTAGCTGCGATCCCGTACTCGCTTAAATTTCGAAAACACTCCGAGTGAAGAGCAACCCTCTCACTCGGAGGCTTAGCTGCGACCCCGTACTCGCCTAAGTTTCAAAAACACTCCGAGTGAAGAGCAACCCTCTCACTCGGGGGCTTAGCTGCGATCCCATACTCGCCTAAGTTTCAAAAACACTCCGAGTGAAGAGCAACCCTCTCACTCGGGGGCTTAGCTGTGATCCCGTACTCGCCTAAGTTTCAAAACACTCCGAGTGAAGAGCAACCCTCTCACTCGGGGACTTAGCCGCGATCCCGTACTGGCCTAAGTTTCAAAAACATTCCGAGTGAAGAGCAACCCTCTCACTCGGGGGCTTAGTTGCGATCCCGTACTCGCCTAAGTTTCAAAAACACTCCGAGTGAAGAGCAACCCTCTCACTCGGGGCTTAGCTGCGACCCTGTACTCGCCTAAGTTACAGGAACACTTCGAGTGGAGAACAACCCTCTCACTTGGAAGCTTGGCCACGCACTCTGAGCTGTGCCACAAGTACAACGAGTGGTTGCACTCTGAGCTGCACCACAAGTACAACGTATGGTTGCACTCTGAGCTGCGGCACAAGTACAACGTATACTCCGAGTGGAGAGCAATCCTCTCACTTGGAGACTCAGTCGCGATCCTAGATTCGCCTAAGTCAAAAAATTCGAAAGCAATACAGATGAAGCAACTGCATCCAAATAAAGCAACCAAGTTCGGATAAATCCATGAAGGTTCAGAACCACCAGCAGAAGTACCCGGGCGTCAAGCCTGAAAGAGTTTAACGATTACAGAATCACTCGGCATTCCGAGGCAAATGAGGTTTAAATTATCAAGTTTTTCACTCGGCAGGAGGAGGACTTGCTGGCTCGACGAAACTGTCTAGGTCGATGCCGTCTGCAATGCGAGTGCCTGCGTCGATGAAGGTCTCCATGAAGGATTGGAATTGAAGCTTCTTGGTGTTGGCGACCTTAAGAGCCACCAGCTTCTCTTCTTTGACTTCCTTGCAATGAACGCAGACGAGTGACAAAGCCACGTCAGCACCGCAGCGGGCAGCTGACTTCTTCCACGCCTACACTCGGTCCGGGATGCTGTTGTGTCGATTCATCAGTGACTCGAGGTCGTTCAGGAGCACATCCTCTGGCCATTACTCCTTGTCGATCTGGGACAGCGTGACCTTCAGTCGAGCAATGTAATCCAAGACAGTGGCAAGGCGAGATTCCAGTTGCAGCACATTCATTGTAGCTTCGTCCTTGATGGGAGAGTTGATAGGGTCCAGACCTGTCTCGATCTGCCCAGTTTCTTCCTCGAAGTTCTGACAAAATTCTGCACAAACGAAAGGTGTTGAAGTGACAGTAATATAATGGAAAAGTTCTCTGCAGTCAGTCGGATAAAAGAAAAGTACCTTCAAGCATGAGGAACATCTTCTTGGCAAGACCTCCCAGATAAGTTTCCAGTCCATCTCTCTTCCGAGTGAGAACATCAACCCTGTCTGCCAAAGCCACCTTCTCCTCCTTCAGCTGCATGACTTCCTTCTTCACTTCGTCAACAACAGTTTTCAACTTGGCGTTCTCTTCTTCCAACTTTCCGATTGAAGCCAGCTTCTTGTCGGCAAGTTCAGTCTTCTCCCGCGTCGTCTTCTGCACCGCTGCAAGGCCAAGATCCTTCTGCTCCAGAGCCTACTTCATTTTGTCTAAAGAAACAACATTCTTCAGACGAGCTTGGAGTTGACGGTTTTCACTACGCACATCTGTTCGAGTGGAATCACTCGGTTTAAAGGTTGAAAGGAAAATATGGCAAGGCGAGTGGTCGACAAGTTGTTACCTCCCATGACAGCTGCTTCATCTTGGGCCTTCTTCAAGTTCTCCTTGGCTAACTCCAGATCGAGGTTGAGTTGAATCTGTTTCCTCTCCAAATCAGCAAACTTAGATAAGACACGTCAGTCGACAGAAACAAGGATCAGTCACTTCCGAGTGATAAGACGCAAGGTTAGATTATTACGACAAAAAGAGTTCTAAGACTACTGCCGAATCAAACATTCAACAGCAGTCTCGGGGACTACACCCAGTGGGTGCACTTGGCGTGCCCCCACTGGTTCGATTTCCCACTCGACATGGTCTGCCCAGCATGAGTGGAAAGAGTAAAAAAAGACCAGAGATTAGAAAGTTTTAAGACCACCGCCGACTACCAACAGTCAACAGCGGTCTCAGGGACTACACCCAGTGGGTGCACTCAGCGTGCCCCCACTGGACCAAAACTTCACTTGACACGACCTTTGTAACTCGAGTGAAAAGAGCTACACACAGCTACATGACACACCCAGTGGGTGTAAAGACTCAACAAACAGATCGACATCTTACGAATAATAAAGTAGGAGTTTTCAAGTAGCATATCCTAACAGAGCAGAGATCAAGCTGAAAGCCGATCGGAAATCAACTTACAATCCCACTTACACGGACATTGGTTTGAAGGGCAGAGCTAGCATCATAGGCGGCCTTGCTGGTTTCGTACACTACCTTCATTCGGTCCATCATTAAGGCTGCTTGGCTCATGGCTTCCTTGGCAGCGCCTACTTGGTCCTTCGGGACATGGTGACCAACAAATAGAGTGGTTGGTGGAACAGACGAGGTAGCCGGAGGAGCTAAAGCTTGAAGTTGCACAATTGGAGCAAGGGCTTGAGCAGTCGACGCCGAAGGATGGTCAGTCGACAAAGGATCAGCAAAAGAAACATAAGTCCAAACTGGATCACAAACTTGTTGAACGACTGGTTCTGATGCTGAATTCGAGTGAGACACTTTGCTGGCAGGCACCTTCTTGCTCAGAGTCCTGCCCCTTCTCCATGTGTTCCTTTGTGGCACTTCTTCATCATCGTCATCATCTGGAAGTTGAATAACATTTGTTGGCACTACAAAACACTCGACCGTAAGAGTTCAGTTGACCATCTGAACAGTTGGCAAAGTAAGAGCATGGCTGTGGAGCTGTACCTGCCTGAGAAGTGGCCGCGTCTGCAGTTTCTGCGTCGTCCTGCTCCTTGTCAATGTCCATGGACGTCCCAGAAGTAGCAGCACTGAAAGTTTCCAACTTCACTCGGTCAAACAAGAAAAGAAGTTCTTGATCAAAATGAAAACAAAAAGAAGAAACACTCACGCTGAGGCGACAGGCACAACCACCTTGATCCTAGGCAGGGCCTTCCGAGGTTTAGGCGCGGCAACCTTGGCCTGCTTTGGGGCCTTCTCTGATGGCTCGGGAGTAGACATCCGAGTGCGTTTCAAAATCTTTGCACTCAACGCGGCCACCTTGCCTCGTCCACCCGCAGGATCTTGCAACTGTTTGGAACGACATTCGGAGCGGGGTGGCGAGTCGACTTCCTCGCTGCTACCAGAGTCCTCGCTATCTTCTTCGCTTTCATCCTCAGATTGCCAGTCGGCACTTCCGCCGTCACTTTCCACTCCCTCGTGGTATTGCTCTCCGTTTGGCATCGAGTACATCTTGGTATAAATCTGCATGACAAAAATTAACAAGTATCAGTCGGATTCAAGAGCAAATTGCGGATCGAAAAAAGAAAACACTCGTTATACTAAGCCCGACCTCTTCTGGCTCGTGGCCGGCGTCGAATGGCAGAATCCTCCTGGACCCCCTAGGGTTATCCTTTTTTCCAGTGATACTCCGCAGCCACTGAGCCACTGCCTCCTCGATAACCTCCTCTGGGTGGATCCGAGCGGTGTCTTCGGGGCCCGAGTACATCCACATCAGATGATCGCGAGCCTGGAGAGGCTGGATGCGTCGACTGAGGAACACTTCCAACAAATCCATGCCAGTCACACCCTCCCGGACTAAGTTAACGACTGCGTCGACTAAAAGGGACACCTCGCCTTTCTCCTCTGGGTTCACAACCAGTGAAGAAGGTTGGCAGAGTCTCTCCATAGTGAAAGGGGAGGCCGGTAGACTGACCAGGAGTCGGGATGTCTTTGCAGTAGAACCAGGTCGACTGCCATCCTCTGAATGACTCGGGAAAGGTCATGGGAGAAAAAGTACTTCTACCCCTAATTTGAATCCCTACCCCCCCCCCCTGACACACACATTTGGACCACGTGCGTCTTTTTATCAGTCGGGTTGGCCTTCTTCACCGATTGAGAACGACAAGTAAAGATGTGTTTGAATAGACCCCAATGCGATTGCCACCCCAAGAAGTTTTCGCACATTGAGACGAACACAATGAGATACAAGATTGTGTTGGGAGGGAAATGGTGAACCTGAGCACCGAAAAAGTTCAAGAAACCCCGAAAGAACGGGTGCGGGGGAAGCGAAAAACCTTGATCAATGTGGGTGACGAGGAGGACACGCTCACCCTCGTGCGGCCGGGGCTCGAATTCCCCCTCCGGCAACCTCCAAGACCGAGGAAAAATCATGCCGTCGGCGGGGAGCCTCTCCAAATCCTCCTACTCGACGGTGGAACGGATCTAGTCCCCCTGGATCCAACCAGGCGGCAGATCGGACCGCGGCGAAGTCCCCCGAGCTGTCTTCTTACCCTTCGCCGCCGCCTTCTTCGCGCGCTCCATGGCCACGGTCTTCTCCTTCACCATGGCGGCAGAGTGCGAGTCGGGCGGGTGGAAGCGTCGAGGGCAGAGGGATGATACACCTCCAATGTATCTATAATTTTTTATTGTTCCATGCTGTTATATTATCATTCTTGGATGTTTTACAAGCATTTTACAATCATTTTATATCATTTTTTGGGACTAACCTATTCATAGTGCCAAGTGCTAGTTGATGTTTTCTACTTGTTTTTTACATCGCAGAAAATCAATATCAAACGGTGTCCAAATGCAGCGGAACTTTTTGGAGAATTTTTATAGACCAGAACACCCAGGATGGGCCAGAGCAGCACCTGGGGGTGCCCCAAGTGGGGCACAACCCACCAGGGCGCGCCTGGGCCCCCAGGCACGCCCAGGTGGATTGTGCCCACCTCGGTGGCCTCCCGCACCCCCTCTTCGCCCTATAAATTCCCAAATATTCCAAAACCCTTGGGGGTAGCCCTAGATCAGAAGTTCCATCGCTGCAAGGCCTCTGTATCCATGAGATCCAATCTAGACCCCGTTCTGGCACCCTGCCGGAGGGGGAGATCATCACCGGTGGCCATCTTCATCATCCCGGCGGCCACCACGATGAGGAGGGAGTAGTCCACGCTCGGGCCTGAGGGTTTGTACCAGTAGCTATGTGTTTAATCTCTCTCTCCTGTGTTCTTGAGATGTCACGATCTTGATGTATCGCGGGCTTTGTTAATATAGTCGAATCATATGGTGTTTTCCCCACTCTATCTTGTTGTGATGAATTGAGTTTTCCCTTTGAGATTTCATTGTTATCGGATTGAATACTTTTATGGATTTGAGAACACTTGATGTATTCTTGCAATTTAATACTCATGGTGACAATGGGGTATCGTATTGATTCACTTGATATATGTTTTGGCACTCAACTCGCGGATTCCCGAGGTGACATTGGGGTAATCTATGCATAGGGGTTGATGCACGTACTTGTCTGTGTTTCTCCGGTAGAAATCTTGGGGCACTCTTTGAAGTTCTTTGTGTTGGATTGAGTATTATGAATATGAATTTGCTTTAGTGTTATTTTAGTACGAACTCTAGGATAGATCGAACGGAAAGAATAGCTTTGTGTTATTTTAGTATGAACACTTGAATAGATCGAACAGAAAGAATACCTTTGAGGTGGTTTCGTACCCTACAAACAATTTATTCTTATGTTCTCCGCTAGATAGGAACTTCGGAGTGATTCTTCGTTGCACGTTGAGGGATGGTTATGTGATCTAATTATATTAGCATTGTTGAGAGATTGCACTAGCGAAAGTACAGACCCTAGGCCTTGTTTCTAAGCATTGCAATACCATTTGTGCTATGTTTTATCAATTGCTACCTTGCTGTTTTTATTTATTCAGATTATAAAAATATATTTCTACCATCCATGTTACACTTTTCACACCATCTCTTCGCCTAACTAGTGCACCTATACAATTAGCCATTGTATTGGGTGTGTTGGGGGCAGAAGAAATTTCTTGTATATGGTTGCAGGGTTGTTCGAGAGAGACCATCTTCATCCTACACCTCCCACGGATTGATAAACCTTAGGTCATCCACTTGAGGGAAAATTGCTACTATCCTACAAAACTCTGCGCTTGGAGGCCCAACATGAGTCTACAAGAATAAAGTTGCGTAGTAGACATCAAGCCCTTTTCTGGCACCGTTGCCGGGGAGGTGAGTGCATGAAGGTATATCTTTATATCTTGCAATTGAATCTTTTAGTTTCTTGTTTTATCACTAGTTTGGTTTATAAAAAAAACTAAGAAATGGAATTGAGGTTGCTTCATATTATTCATCTTTATAATGTCTTTCGTGAAAATGGTGGAAATGAAAATTGTGCTCAATTGTTAGAAGAAGAATGCTATAAAATGTTTGACATAGAATCCATGAATGATGAGCATGATTGCATTGTTGCTAGTATGAATTCTTTGAATATCCATGTTGGAGTATTCTCGCGTCACTCGGCAGGGGATACCGCGGGTCGACAGATGCCACGGGGTGGTTTGAGGTGAGGGCAAGACCGTCGTGGAATATTCGGGGACGGGTATGCGAGTAGCACGCGCTAGTTTACCCAGGTTTGGGGCTCTCCGAAGAGATAATACCCCTACTCCTGCATGTCTGGATATATGTGGTATATCTGCAGTACAGAGTGCTCCTGAAGCTGTATCTGAGGTCAGTGCCGTAGGCATATGGCCTCGTATCTGTGAGCATAAATGCTTGGGCATGCATGCCCGTGGCCGGGTGGCCGTATGAGCTAGTGGCCATGTGTGGCCGTGAGTGTGTGCCTGAGAGCATGTGTGTGCTCATGCGTGAGTGTGAGGATGGATGGATGGCTATATATAGTGTGGAGTGGGCATGGTAGCTAGCTAGCTAGTGGCATGGTGGGGGTGTCATGCTTGTCTCCTGGGTCACTTCATAAATAGTGCCCAGGGAAATGTGACACTGTACATGATGGCTTGAGGTGATGCATGCAGAGTGTTCTACTATTCGCCAGCAGTGCTGGGTATAGCCGTCTCGTCAGGGTCGGTGTCGGGTCGGAGCAGCGGTTGACTCTGCGCAACAGGCCGACTAGAGCAGTCGGACAGGGGGCTGTCTAGGGCGGCCTGAGCAGTCGGACCGAGAGGCTTTGCTAGCCCCGATGTCTTGAAATATTGTCTCGCCGTCTTCGGGGTACCCGTGGTCAATTACCTCGAGAGTAGCCTCCGAGCCTCCGGGCAACTTGGCAAAGTTGGGCGGAGGTTTTTTAGCGGGTGTTGATGTAGAAGATGTCGATGACGGCTAGCTGTGGACCGTAGCCGGCGTGGCTTGCTTCCGGCGGGGGCGCGCAAGCGCACTTGCTGGGTATAGCCTCTGAGCCTCTGAGCCTCCGGGCAACTTGTAAAAGTTGGACGGAGGCTTTTCGCGGTGGTTGGTGCAGACGATGGCGTCGAGGGGCCTGTTGCAGCCGGCGGCGGTCGTGCAACAGGCGCGGCATGTTCCGGGAGGGGGCGCGCAAGCGCACCCGCTGGGTGTAGCCTCCAGGTGTCGGTGTCAAAACCGGCGGATCTCGGGTAGGGGGTCCCGAATTGTGCGTCTAGGCGGATGGTAACAGGAGACAAGGGACACGATGTTTTTACCCAGGTTCGGGCCCTCTCGATGGAGGTAATACCCTACTCCTGCTTGATTAATATTGATGATATGGGTAGTACAAGAGTAGATCTACCATGAGATCAGAGAGGGTAAACCCAAGAAGCTAGCCTATGGTATGATTGTTGTTCTATCCTACGGACTAAAACCCTTCGGTTTATATAGACACCGAATAGGGTTAGGGTTACAGAGAGTCGGTTACAATGGTAGGAGATCTACATATCTGTATCGCCAAGCTTGCCTTCCATGCCAAGGAAAGTCCTATCCGGACAAGGGACGAACTCTTCAATCTTGTATCTTCATAGTCTAGGAGTCCGGCCAAAGATGATAGTTCGGCTATCCGGACACCCCCTAGTCCAGGACTCCCTCAGTAGCCCCTGAACAAGGCTTCAATGACGACGAGTCCGGCGCGCATATTGTCTTCGGCATTGCAAGGCGGGTTCCTCCTCCGAATACTTCATAGAAGGTTTTGAACACAAGGATAGTGTCCGGCTCTGCAAAACAAGTTCCACATACCACCGTAGAGAGAATAACTTTTTTCCACAGATCTGCTGACGTATTCCGCGGCGTGACATCACACCACGGCCAGGCCTTTATTCGAATCTGTCCCACCTCAGCGCGTTTAGCGAGGCGGTTTCCTTGGCACGTCTTATCAAAGCGTAGATCGTGCCCCCTTATTCCAGGATTCTCATCAATACGGACGTGGGTAACCCAACCGCGCCATTGATTGCGGCGCTTGGGAGATAAGTGAGTTTTATCAGGCTGGTGGGGGACGCATAGCCTCGTCCGTCCATATAAGGGGATAAGGATCCACCCTTTTCACCTACGCCTTCCTCCTCCCTTGCTCATCCATTTCCGCTCACTCTGAGCTCCAACGCCCAAGTACGCACATCCTTCCTCAACCATCTCCAGCCATGTCCGGAGCGGGAGGCATGTGGATGGTCTCCTCCGTCATGGAGGGCCAAGTAAAAAAACTGCGGAAGGCGGGATAGTTGTCCGGCGACGTCTCACATCGGCTGCCCGACGAGGGGCAGCTCATTCCCACCCCCAGGCCCCATGAGAGGGTGGTGTTCCTCCCCCACTTCCTCCGCGGACTAGGGTTTCCACTTCACCCATTTGTCCGGGGGCTCATGTTCTACTACGGCCTAGATTTCCACGATCTGGCCCCGAATTTCATCCTCAACATCTCGGCGTTTATTGTCGTGTGCGAGGCCTTCCTCTGCATCCAGCCCCACTTCGGCTTATGGCTGAAGACCTTTAATGTCAAGCCGAAGGTAGTGGGCGGCCGCCAAGCGGAGTGCGGAGGCGCCATGGTTGGCAAGATGGCCAAAGTCCTATGGCTCGAGGGCTCCTTTGTGGAGACCATAAAGGGGTGGCAATCGGGGTGTTTCTACATCACCGAGCCACGCGACTCTCAATGGGCAACGGCCCCCGAATTCCGATCTGGCTTCCCCACACGGCTCACATCATGGAAAGAGGCGGGCCTGACGTGGGGGATTTGGACGAGCTGTCCGGACTCCAAACCTGCGTCCGAAACCTGGTGGACAAGAATCTCAGGCTTGTTAACGTAATCCAGGTGATGCTCATCCGCCGGATTCTCCCATGCCAACAATGGGCCTTCAAATTGTGGGAGTTCGATCCGGCACAGCACCCAACTCTAAAAAGGCTCTTGACACTACGTGCGAAGACGCCTCGAAGGTGCTTGTTCAAGGCGCCGAGGCTTCCACATCCGCCATCAAGATCATGGATTCAGCTCGCAGCGTCAAGCCAGCGAGGTAAGTTATTTTCCTTTATGGGACTCTTTTTTCATAGTTTGACTCTATGCGGGATTTAAAACTCCCTAACCTTTGACAGGAATGGCTGAAGACGTCCGGACATATTAACTGTCCGGCCCCCTACCAGAAGACCCAGCGGACGCCCGATTGACGGGGCTGCTGGCTCCGGCACCTCACGTGGTGCCGGAGGAGAAGGCCAAGAAGGAGGCCACGGGGACTCGAAGGAGTGCCCGGCGCCAGGAGTCCAACGACTCGGAGACGGACTCCTCTCGTGAAAACGAGGAGGAGGAAACACCAGCCTCTCCCCCAGCGGGGGGAGAGAAGAAAAGAAAGGTCGCCCCAGCTGGGGTGGCCGGAGGGTTCAAGAAGGGAAGAACCCTTCCTCCGGACGTCTCCACCAATGCCAACGACGGCGAGGAGGAGTGGCCCTCGAGGGCCAAGCCCCTAGTGAGATCGTAAGTGTCCGGATACCCATGGCTTTTTTGATTGCATAGTGTTCTCTAATGCCGAACAATCATGCAACCCGCCCAAGGACGAGCTCGCCGCTTCGTCGAGCGGGTCCCTGAATTCGTCGGAAGTGGAGAGTACTTCACTTCCGACCGCCTCCTCACCTCACGCTGCTGACGACGCCGAGGTGGGGCCCCAAGGGGGGCCTGGTCAAGAGGAGGTGGCGCAGGAGGCGCCGCAAGGCAGCCTCCCGGACTCAGCGCGAGGAGGCGAGACCCTGTGGGCTCTAAGCCCGACCCTTGTCCGGACTCCATACCGAACCTTCAGCGGTTCGAAGTCCGCAAGCGGCCCCTTCAGAGGAAGGTAAGGCGCCGTGTCCTCCGCCCAACGGAGGCACCGGATAGCTTCTTGGAGGTGTAACAGCGCCTCCATCGAGGAGGAGCACCGCCTGTTATGAGTGTGGTGATCCAGAAGTTCGATCCGCCAAGAGCGGGCTGATCAAGCCTCGCAACGGCCTTCTAACAGGCTTTGAGGTAAGTTTTCAATATATGTAAGAAGATTACCGCATAGACAGTAGCCCCTGATGCTTAGTTCGGTGTTCGGAAATAAAAGCCGGACTGAGGATCTAAAAAGATATACGCAGGAGTCTAACATAATTATGTCAATATGGGAATGCAGGCTGCCCTGCTGACCTCGGCCGCACTGACTGCGGAGGTCAATGCATTGAAGGAGAGCCTCGAGCGGTCCGAGAACGAGCTCGGCCAAGACAAGAAGCGGCTCGAGGACAAGGAAGGTAAGTAATACCTTATAGAATTTAAAAAATGTGGTTGCAAAATATAACAGGAATAACATGGGTACTGCAGGGGCCACGAGCGAGGTGGCGACCTCAAGGAGGCGGTGTCATGACAGCAAAGCGGACATGAGGCTGCAGCGAGAGAAGGGGAGGCGAATCTGGCGGAGAATACGGCAAAGCTCCAGGCTCGTGGAAAAACACTAGGGTTTGGAGCGTGACTCGAAGACCCGAGTGTCTGAGCTTGCCTCGGCTCTTGAGAGTGCCAAAGCTGCTAAGGCCGAGGCCCAAAAATCCCTCCAGGAGATTGAGGCAATAAAGAAGATCGCGGCGGGTAAGGCATTCTTTATGCAGAGCAAGAATGTAAAAGTCGATAATCTAGTACTTACCCGAATCCGGAGCTCTCCAGGAGCGTTCGCAGATCTGCCGCGGAGTGTCTCCGATGCCGCCGCTTTCTATCGAGCCGAAGAAGGGAGCTCGACGGAAAAGGTGTTTTGCTCTCGGTATCCGAGGCGAACACCAGTGCCCTTTGAGACCAAGCTGAAGCAATTGGTCGAGCTCCACAAGGTCGCCGAACAGGCCATGAAGGGCCTCATAGCTCGGCTATGGCCAAATGAGGCCATGCGTGGGAGCTACTTCGGGCTAGTGCGGCGGCTGGTGGATGCCTGTCCATGGATCAAGTCATCAAGCGCTCGTTTGTATTGAAGGTGCTCAGGGCCTTGCCCGTGCCGAGGTGCTTTGAGGGCAAGCTGGACGCGGAGAAGCTGGTGACGGACAGGCCGCCCGGCAAAGAACATTGCAAGCCGAGAAGTATTATGAGGCGTCCCAAGGGTGCCCGTCTTATAGAGGGTGAATGCTCCAAAGATGTAATATTTGAGTAGACTCGCATTTGTTATCTTGTACGCTGAAAACTTTTTCATATGCGCTAAGCAACGCTTTTGAATTTAAAATATTACCTTCATGCGGCCGCTTATCAAATTTGAGAGATGGCGAAGTCGTTGGCTTCAGCCCCATGCCACGAAGTCTTTGGGGTGTTGGGATAAACTTGGCGCTCTTGTTCCCACTCTTGGGTCCTTCGAGGGAGGCGCTCAATGCAACGAACCAGGCAACCGGACTATAATGCTTGAACACTCTCACTTAGCCATAGAATTCTATAATTTTAAATTTTGGCGAAGCCCCTAGTATTCGAAGACCGAAGTTCGGGCGCTATCCACGCCTTGGCCGAACAATGCGGTTCCTCGCTCTAAGCGGCATAAGTCTTTAGGGACTCAAGAAACCTCTCGAACAGCGACCGACTCTCGCCTTATCATGACGGTCAGTTTAGCTTTCTCCACCGAGGTGCTCAACCCAGCTCAACCGGGCACAATCGCAGTGGTTCTCCCAAAGACTACCTTAGCCGATATAACGGAACGTAAGGTACCAAAACATGGGAGCCGGGCAAACCCAACTATTGACCCAAGACATGATTCGGATCCGATGCATATAATGCTATAAGTTCGGGGTGCCGCACTTGTGAAAGTGTTCGGACTTGTCACACCATGTTTTTGGGGTACATAAGCCCCTGGCGTATTGGCCGTACCAAATTGTACGGTTGCGCAATGTCATAAATGAACATATATAATGGGAAAGAATGCAATAATAGGCAAGACCTATATATTGGTTATTCAAAAGAAACTGCAAATAAAAGCAGAACGATACAAATTGTGCGATAAGCAAGGTACGAGACTTTTTGACATGTCCCCCTTCTAGGGGTAAGTTTGCGGTGTGGTATGTAAAACAGGTATACTACTCGTAATAGAGACTACCTGGACACTCGACGCGGTTTTCTGCTTCCCTGGCTGTTGCATCGTGTATTCGGCGCGAATGCCGGACAGGGCTTCTGGAGAACAGAGTCCTGAAAGTAAAAGGAAGAAAAGGAAAAAAAAGGAATGACACAAACGGGAGCCCCTAGTGCGGTCTAGCCGCATTCTGGGCGTGTCGTGGTCGTGCCCCTCCCCTTATGCCCATGGTATCTCCAGAGCGTAGTTATGTACGCGTAGTACTGGCTTCGCAATTTCGCGAGGGCTGGGGTTGGGGCCGGGTTGCTACGCGTGCTCGGATCGTGCCAGGCGGTCTTGTTGTAGGTTACTCCGGGCGCGCTTGACGGTGGCCGGACGTTTAATAGCCGGGCTCAAGAATTGTTGTGAGAGGCTGCTCTGCACCTCCGCCGCCGAGGGCCGCCGTGTGCTCCTCCGTTCGGAGAGAGCGTTCGGTGTTTCCATAGACCGTGATTACTCCTCGAGGGCCTAGCATCTTGAGCTTGAGGTATGCGTAGTGCGGCACCGCATTGAACTTTGCGAATGCGGTTCGCCCAAGCAAGGCGTGATAGCCGCCATGAACGGGACTATGTCGAAGATTAACTCTTCGCTTCGGAAGTTATCCGGGGATCCGAAGACCACTTCGAGTGTAACTGAGCCTGTACAATTGGCCTCTACACCTGGTATGACACCTTTAAAGGTCGTCTTTGTGGGTTTAATCCTTGAGGGGTCTATGCCCATTTTGCGCACTGTATCCTGATAAAGCAGGTTCAGGCTGCTACCGCCGTCCATTAGGACTCTGGTGAGGTGAAATCCGTCAATAATTGGGTCAAGAACCAATGCGGCGAAACCGCCATGACGGATGCTTGTGGGGTGGTCCCTTCGATCGAAGGTGATCGGGCAGGAAGACCATGGGTTGAACTTTGAGGCGATTGGCTCTATCGCGTATACGTCCCTTAGTGCGCGCTTCCGCTCCCTTTTGGGTATGAGGGTTGCGTATATCATGTTCACCGTCCGCACTTGTGTGGGAAAGCCCTTCTGTTCTCTATTGTTCGGCGGGGCTCTTCCTCGTCATCTCTATGCAGCCCCTTGTCGTTGTTTTCGGTTAGCTTGCTTGCTTGCTTGAACACCCAACAATCCTGTTGGTGTGGTTGGCTGGTTTTCGGGGTGCCATGTATCCGCAAGCGATCGAGTATACGGTCCAAGTTGGGACGGGCCCTGGTATTTCTTTTGAATGGCTTCTTCCGCTGACGGGTTTAGAGCCTCTGAATCCGGCATTTCTCGTCGCATCTTCAGCATTATCACCGTTAATGCGGCGTTTATGCTTGTTGCGACGCGACCTGCCATTGCTGTCCTTGGTATCCGAACAACCAGGTGTTTGGCCAAGTTGTTGCTTCGAGCTAGCCAGCTGTCCTCTCCAATAAGCAAAAGCGGGTCATGAGTGTGGTGAGGGCTGCCATGGATTTCGGCTTTTCCTGTCCTAGGTGCGGGCTAGCCACTCGTCGCGGATGTTGTGTTTGAAGGCTGCTAAGCGCCTCTGCATCCGGACGATCGACGATCTGATTTTTCTTTGTTAGGAACCGCGTCCGTAATTGTCGCCGATTCTTCCGGCTGCTGAATTATATGGCTAAGGTCACGGCGCCCGGTGGTCGCACATATGTGCCACGAAGTTATCAAGGAATGCGGCTTCCAGGTCCTCCCAACAACCGATTGACTCTGCTAGCAAGCTGTTGAGCCAATGCCGAGCTGGTCCTTTAAGCTTGAGTGGGAGGTATTTGATGGCACGTAGATCATCACCGCGGGCCATGTGGATATGGAGGAGATAGTCCTCGATCCAGACCGCAGGATCTGTGGTATCATCGTATGATTCGATGTTTACGGGTTTGAAGCCCTCAGGGATTTGATGATCCATTACTTCATCTGTGAAGCACAGTGTGTGTGTGTGCAGCGCCTCTGTATTGGGCTATATCACAACGTAGCTCATATGAGCTTTGTCTACTGTGTTCGGCCCGACCGGGTTTGCTGTATCCGGCGTGACGGTAATCATCCCGAGTCGTTGGGCGCCCACGCAATTTGTAGATCGATCTTGTATGCTTTGCCTTGTCCTCCAATATATCTCGCAAGTCCGGCGCGTTTTCCCGTGCCTTGATACTTTTTGAGCGGCGTCGGGGCGTGGCTTGAGCGGAGGGCCGAGAGGCTTCTCTGTCGCGCCACGGGTGGCCGGTCTGCCATGTCGCGCTGGTGACGTGGGTGCTTCTCCTCCGACGAGGCAACGGCCTGCGCTTGGGGTAGCTTTTGGAGGCGCTCGAGTTCATACTCTTCACTGCAAGGACTTCAGTCCATCCGTCGACTAGCAGGTCTTGGTCAGCTCTAAGCTGTTGCTGCTTTCTTGAGGCTGCTTGTCGTGGCTATGAGCCCGCGCTTAAACGCTCTTGTTCGACGGGTGCTCGCACAACGAATTCGTCGTCGTCGAGGCTTGCCTTGTCTTGGAGGAGGGGCGATAATTATCATCCTCTACCTCTCTTTCTGCCGCCAGACCGTCGTGCGGACTTGCTTCTCCTCCTCCCGCGCTGAGTCCTGCTTTGGGGGGTCATCTTCGCACTGTCCGGGTATTATTGTCTCCGTGCGGCGGAATCGCCGTTTTTTGTGGCGGGATTTAGAGCGGCGCCCACGACGTCGGCGCTTGGGTTGTTTCTTGGAGGGTCATCCTCCGCGTTCCATCGCCATTCCCATCTTTTGGGATGTCCACCATGTATATGTCATATGACGAGGTGGCCTTCCAAAGGTTTCGTGGGCGCTGGTCTTGATCGCCTCCGACACCGCCGCCCATACCGCCGATGTCTTCGGAGTCGAAGTCGAGCATGTCGGTTAAATCATCGACAGTGGCTACAAAGTGGGTGGTGGGTGGGCGTTGAATTTCTTCGTCGTCCGAATCCCAACCTTCCTGACCATAGTTCGGCCAGGGATCCCCTGACAAAGAGAGATACTTTAATAAGTTCAGGATATCGCCAAAGGGCGAGTGCTGAAAGATGTCCGCGGCGGTGAATTCCATAACCGGCGCCCAATCGGATTCGACTGGCAGGGGCGCGGAAGGTTCGGAGTCCGGCACCTGGGAGTCACGAGCTTCGCGACGGACAGGGATGGTGTTTGGCTCGATCTCCGTAGAGATTTCAGCCCCCGAGGTGGTGTCCAACCAACCATCCTCGATCGGCGAGATCGGCTCCGAATCAATGGTCGGAGCGGACACTAGTGCGGCCTCCAGGACACTATTCAGCGGCAGGGTTAGATCATGCCCATCGAGATAGTGCGGCGTGCTCCGCTGCGGCTCGAGTCCGTCGAAGATCAAGTCTCCGCGGATGTCGGCCGTGTAGTTTAAACTTCCAAAACTGACCTGATGGCCAAGGGCGTAGCTTTCGATCTGCTCCAGATGGCCAAGCGAATTGGCCCGCAGTGCAAAGCCGCCGAATACGAAGATCTGTGAGGGGAGAAAGGTCTCACCCTGGACCGCATCATTGTTGATGATCGAAGGAGCCATCGGGCCTATCGGTGACGACAGAGAGGAACTCTCAATGAAAGCACCGATGTCGGTGTCAAAACCGGCGGATCTCGGGTAGGGGGTCCCAAACTGTGCGTCTAGGCGGATGGTAACAGGAGACAAGGGACACGATGTTTTTACCCAGGTTCGGGCCTCTCGATGGAGGTAATAATTTACTCCTGCTTGATTAATATTGATGATATGGGTAGTACAAGAGTAGATCTACCACGAGATCAGAGAGGCTAAACCCTAGAAGCTAGCCTATGGTATGATTGTTGTTCTGTCCTACGGACTAAAACCCTTCGGTTTATATAGACACCGAATAGGGTTAGGGTTACACAGAGTCGGTTACAATGGTAGGAGATCTACATATCCGTATCGCCAAGCTTGCCTTCCACGCCAAGGAAAGTCATATCCGGACAAGGGACGAAGTCTTCAATATTGTATCTTCATAGTCTAGGAGTCCAGCCAAAGATGATAGTTCGGCTATCCGGACACCCCCTAGTCCAGGACTCCCTCACCGGGCAACATGGAAAAGTTAGGCGGAGGGTCTTGTTGTTGGTGATGAAGCCGACGTCGGCGTCGAGAGTGCCGGGCGCGGACACGGAGTTCGCCGGCTGATGGGCGCGGACGCGGAGTCCGCCGGCTGAAAGCATATTGGTATGGATCGCGAGTCCGCCGACTGACGGCGTTGGGCGCAGACGCGGGGTCCGCCGACTGATGCTGCCGGGCGCGGGCGTGGAGTCCGCCGACTGATGTTGTCGGGCACGGACGCGGAGTCCGCCGACTGATGTTGTCGGGCATAGACGCGGAGTCCGCCGACGGATGTTGCTCTGCGCGGACGCCGAGTCCGCTGGATCGATGTTGTCGACGATACGGCGGCTGGCTGCCGCATTATGACATGACTTGCTTCCAAGGGGGGCGTAACAGCGACTCCCGCTGGGTGTATCCTCCGGGCTAGTCGAAGAGTCAGGCGAAGGGTTTTTGCTGCAGATGAAGCAAGCGGTGTGATGCCGGTTGCAGCCGATCGGCCCGCAACCAGCCTCCGGGC